>RJWJ010020839.1:0-28585 GCA_004363605.1 Indri indri | reverse complement strand
TTAGGCTAGCTGCAGATAATTCTAATTTGTATGAGCCTCAGGAGGTAGATTGTCTATTTTTCTTATGTTGGTTATGTCCAAGGTTCTTTATTTTTAAATTTTAGTGGAGTTAAACTTGACCCATTGAGAATTATGTGATGGACTTCATTTTGCTTCCATTATGATTTTTAATTGGTACTCATTAACACAACTACTGGTGCAGAATAGAGTGGGCAGTTAATTGAGCTCCCAGTTCATCCGGGTGAGCTATCTGGCTTAAAAAAGTAATAATAATGTGGAGAATACATTCTGTCCACAGATTGCACGGCGAGTGCCAGAAACCAGAATGAAAAGCTGTTTGGGGGCAATAGTGTCCCCAGCAGCTTGGTCTCTGTTTCTCTATTCATAAATAGATTTTTCATGAAAAATGGACAAATAAGATATACATTTCCATTGTTCCAGCTTGCCACTGTAAAAATCAAACCATCAAAAGAGTACAGTGTCAGGAAAATGTTCTCTTGTTTGCAAATCATCCAACAGATGCTGGAAGATGAGTTTGCCTAAATGGTATAATTTCCAGAAGGTTTTATCATTAGTGACTAAAAAGTCACACCATCTGTATCAGTGATGATATTGTATCTCTCACTCCATTCATCATAACTACCTGTTCTTCCAGTAAATTATATATGTGGATAAACATATATAATGTGGATATTTCAAACGTGGTGGCTTTGCAGGATTATTTTTTACTAAACAAAGTAGATCTATCTTGACATTGACAGAAGAGAACGTCAGAAGTCTGTGCTTGGAGGACTGAGCCCTGAACAGCAACGCTCACCTTAAATTCACGTACAGATTGGCTCAGGTAGAGTTACAGAGGGCACGCACAGGGCGAAGTCCCTTGCCAGGCTCTGCAGTCAGAGGGTTGAGCAAGACAGACACGGTTCTTTTTTTCTTTTTTTCTTTTTTTTTAAAGCCAGTCAAATTTAGCAGTGGGGGGTTGAGTACCAACTTTAGTGACACTAATGTTAATAAGTTCTGATAACCCACTACCATCGGACCAGCCCACATACGGTTCTTATTAGCAGGCAGTCCGCCTTCTAGAGAAGGGGCAGAGATGAGACACCAAGTCACGTAGTGAATTATTTAATTACACTTGTGGTCACTGCTATAAAGACGAAGTACAGAGCTCTGTGAGATGCTGTGACGTGGCTAAGATAGCCTGGGTGTGTGTGACACACTCAGATACTCCCTCACCGCGGACACAGCGGAGTGGTGGAGGAATCCTTCCGTGAGGAAAGGCTGTTGGAATGGAGACCTGCAAGACTAATGAATTGTCATGTGTGGCGAGAGAAGAGCCTGAGGCAGGAAGGAGCCTGGAGAAATGAAGTGGAGTCTGTCTCGGAGCCAGACTCGCAGCTGGGTGCTTAGGGGTGTGGCACAAGGCCCTGGTGTCAAGTTCATTAAAGCCTTGATGTTCTCTTGTTTGAAAATCATCCAACAGACACTGGAAGATGAGTTTGCCTAAATGGTATAATTTCCAAAAGGTTTTATCATTAGTTTTATCATTAGAGGCCTCTTGGCCTCTCTGCAATGGAGGCTGTACATACAGTCATGGCACATGTGAATGTTTGAAGCATTAATTTATTAAATAAATAGTTTAAAGCATACAACAGTTTTGGATTCCCTGTTTTAGCATTTTTTTCTTTTTTTCTGTCAGAGGCGTAAGAAATTCTGTGTAGCTTAGGCCCCTCTCACCTCAGAAGGGCTGCGCTGGTGAAAGGCGGAGGTCAGGTCACGCAGGGTCTTGCTGGCTGTGTGAAGGTTGTGGGTTCATCTCTGCAGGGTGGTAGGAGCCTTAGAGGGGCTTCCGTCTATAACTGGGAAACACTGTGCCCGTCTGTCCCCATTAATCGCTTCCTTTGACTCTCACCACTCCCTAGTGAGGAAAATTTTTTATAGCTTTATTTTACAAATGGGGAAACCAAGGCTAAGAGGCTACTAATTTCCCCAGGTCACGCTGCTAGGAAACGGTTGCAAAACTCAGGCCCTCTCCATGGCGTCATGGCCACCTCACTGCCCCGCAGACGTCTGAGCAACTCTGGGAAGGAGTGGACTGTATGGGCTGAATTTTGTCCCCTAAAATTAGTATGTTGAAGCCATAACCCCCCGTACCTCAGGATGTGACTGTATTTGGAAACAGGACCTTTACAGGGGTGATTAAGGTAAAATTAGGTTGTTAGGGTGGACCCTAAGCCAACATGACTGGCGTCCTTGCAAGAAGAGGAAATTGTGACACAGACACGCACCCACAGAGGGAAGACCACGTAGGACACAGGGAGAGGACGGCCGTCTGCAGGCCGAGGAGAGAGGCTGCAGAAGGAACCAACCCTGCCGACACCTTGGTTTTGGACTTCAAGCCTCCAGAGCCATGAGAAAATAAATTTCTGTCATTTAAGCGACCCAGTTTGTGGTACTTTGCGAAGGCAGCCGGAGCAGACTAAGCGGGGTCGGTTTTGTTTTTTGCGCTTCTTCGTTGTCACTTTGTGGTTGATGTTATTCTCCTTCACAGATGCACCTGGCCCTGGCAGTTTCCATGATACCGTATTTCACGGGCTATAGACCTGGCCTCCTCCCCGTAATTGAAAATTAGTATCATTTTAATGCTTGGAGCCTTGACTTCCTAGTATGTGATGATGTATAGTAAAAGATTAAGCCATTTAAGCTAAATCCTGCTAATAATCAACGTTACTCAACCAAGTTAAGGGAAAGCCTTCACTCAATTACAGGCATTTAAGAGTGTTAAGACATAATTAAAGTGCTTAAGGTAAATACAAGTCTTAAGAATTTCAGGTTTCAGAGGTTAATCAGAAGAAAGATTGATGACTAAGGGGGACCTTTGTCATCTTTCGAATCATCCTTCAATGTTCACAAGGCTGACTACACTGAAAGGAATATTTTGGCAGATGGAGGGGTTGAGAAGCTCTGTGAAAATTCATTCTCATTTACAATCTCATGCCTTGTTCGGCTTCACTAATTGAATCAATATTTCTTGTGTATTTTTTCCCCTTAAAAAAGCCCCAAAACACAGTACTAACATAATGCCTTTAGGCACTTGTATTTTGTCTTCTGAAGGCTTTTTAGTGTTATAACTCCCTCAGCCACTCCGTAATCCTTTATTAAGTTTTAATGTGGTTTAAACTCTCCATCTGTAGACAATATATTATTTTTCCCTCTTTGCCAGCAGGTCCAATATTTCCCTGTAGTCTGCTTTAGAGCTCCTTCTGGTGGTTTAAAGCTATTACGACACATCCATCTGTAGCATCTGCATCCATTCAATCTCACCGTAATTGCTAAGACCCGTTCATCAAAACAAAATAATAGAAGTTATGTTTGCAATGCAATGCAACAGAATGATGTTCAGCTTTACAAATTTAGAATAATTGCTCAACTTGTGACAGTCAAAAAAAGGACGCGAGAGGATTTGGGAGGCAGGTTACAACCAATTCAGTAAATGGCCATTCTTCTGCGTGTAACGTACTGTAAAGAACGCATTTTATACTCCTGTTGTTGGCTGAATCTAGCTAAGTTTGGTATGGAGTGAAGGTGAAGAAAGGGCTTTGGTTTTGTGTTATATTTTTGCTGATATTAATATAACATTTGAGAGCAAGTGTATTAAAGTGGGGGCAATATGACTAATTATTAGCTCCTTTCAAGACATTTTATTGGTTGGTGATGAAAGATTAGTAGAAAGAGCCTATTGCTTGAGTTCACAATCACCATTTATCTTATGATCTAGTTCTCTGTGCCTTCCTATTAATAAATATGGTGGTAAAAAACACATAACATAAAATTTACCATCTTGACCATTCTGAAGTGTACAGTTCAGTATGTATGCCTTTCTGGCCTTGCATCTTTTTATATCTGTCCTATCATGCCCTTCTCTTTGTACTTCATATGTTTGTTAAGTAAAATGTAAATAACTCACATATTTGCTATGGTTTAAATATTTGTTTCCTTCCAAAATGCATATGTTGAAATCCTAACCCCAAAGGTGATGGTAGTAGGATGTTGAGCCTTAGGGAGGTGATTATATCATGAGCCCTCATGAATGGGATTTGTGCACTTATAAGAAAGACCCCAGAGAGCTGCCTTGCTCCTTCCACCACTGGAGGACAGAGAAGGCACCATCTATGAACCAGAAAGCAGGCCCTCACCAGACCCTGAATCCCCTGACACCTTGATCTTGGACTTCCCAGCCTCCAGAACTGTGAGGAATAAATGTCTGCTGTTTATAAACCACCCAGTCTATGGTATTTTGTTATAGCAGCCTGAGCAGATTAAGACAGTACCTATATTGAAATGAAATAAAACATATTACAGGTTACAATGATAAATTGGCCTGTGTTAGGAAATATGACCAGAAAACCATGTGAATAACTTAGAAACAACGACAACCTTAGACATATATCAAAATGAGTGTTTTCCTTTTCAAAGTCACAACATTGGCAAGTTAAACATTTAGAAAGATTTTAGCTAAACTAGTTGCTTTGTCTTCAGAGAATATAGAATGTTAGTTATATTTGATTTTGGAGACACAGGAAATATGGTTAATAAAATAGATAAGTGAATAAAATACACTTAGGTGAAAAATAAAGCTACACTATTAATTAACGAGGTGTCTTTTCCTATAAAAAATGTAAGTGGATTTTGCAGGTAATTCCAAAAGAGAAAATATAAAAATAACTTGAGAAACAGCAACATTCGTGCCTTCTTCGGCAGCACATATACTAAAATTGGAACAATGCAGAGACGATTAGCAAGGTTGACACGCAAATTCGTGAAGCACTCCCTATTTTTCACGCGTGTGCACAAAAGGAAGTAAAACTCAGTGGAAATCAAGCAGGGGTGGGGGAGGAGGAGGGGATGGGCGAAAACCTACCTAATGGGTACAATGAACATGATCTGGGTGATGGGCACACTGATCACCCTGACTCAAGCATAGCAAAATAGATTAATGTAACTGAAAACATTTGTAGCCCCATAATATTTTGGAAAACGAAATTCCTACCAATTAAAAAAA
This sequence comes from Indri indri, assembly GCA_004363605.1. Lineage (NCBI taxonomy): Eukaryota > Metazoa > Chordata > Mammalia > Primates > Indriidae > Indri > Indri indri. The sequence continues at coordinate 23,523 of RJWJ010020839.1, read as the reverse complement.
AATACACATGCATAAAAAACCAAACAGTTATGATCCTTCAATGCAAAAGAAAAGCCTCTAAAATGCCCGTGAAATTAATTACAGGTTATCCAGTGCAACGTGTAATTTAAATTGGACTATAATGATAGAAAGTAAAATGTCCTCTTATTTCCATATTTTCATCTTGAAGACGATAGCCAGCTATACTTCTCCCGGCTTAAGGAACGTAGGATAGATATAAGAAGAATTTCTTTTTAGCAATCATTGAACATCAAAAATTGCATTAGCAAAGACGGTCTTAAAGCCATTTTTTGAAAGAGTTCTTTAAAATTAAAATCTATTTTCATATGTCCAAGATAGTTTATGTATAGTCAGGCTTAAAAATTGAGGAAAAAGAATAAAATTAGTTCACTAAATATTTGAAGAACACCTGGACTTTATATCAATAATTTAGTATTAAATAAATATTTATTAATATTATTGTATTACTATTATTCTGTGATTAACATCCAGTGTACCCTGACGTTCTCTAATATATTTAAACTAACTACGTCTAAACTTGAAGGACTTTTGTACTAAAGATTCAAATATGGTTTTCTGGTTTAAAAAGATACTTTTATATCTTTCTTTTGAGGTACTTTACTGACAAACTCTCCTAACTTACGTCCTTATTGTGATAGGTGGCTTAATATAATGTCCCATTAAAGTCACAAAAGTCTTATAATCATACTTCAATATTCCAGTGCATGATATCATATATAGCTACATCTTAGAATACAGCAAACTTACAGGTCAAGTTTTTTGTTTAAATAAAAGATGATAAATAGAAGGTTATAGAAAAGCAGTTGGTTGTCTTTTTGAGTTCCCCGATTACCTCGATATTCTTTTGGTTTCTTTTTAAAACTAAAACTGTTTAGTGATCTCCAGATACCAAACATATTGCTCTAAAAGTCAGTTTGCTGTTTATGATGAGATTCAAGCTATTAAATATAGGGTTATTTTATTGTTTTCAAAAAAAGAAATAGCATCATTTTTGGAATAAAGAAAAAAATATCTGCAAGCTATTTAGAGATTACGAAGCATTTCGACTTATATTTTCTCATCTGATTTCTACAATAAGTCAGAAGAGTAGGTGAAATACATAATTTTATTAGTTATTATTGTCCCCAACATGCAGATGAGAAAATAGAGACCTGGGAAAGTAAAGTGACTTGTTCAAAATGCTGTAGCTGCTGGATGTGAAAACGATTAAATCTGGCCCTGAGACAGCAAATTCCATGTTATTCCAGCTCCACTACAACCTTTCAATGAGTAGCTGTTCCAGGGACATTCTGTAAGACATGATTTATTTCAAAGTTGTTTTTTTTTTTCTCTTTGGAGACAGTCTTGCTCTGTCGCTCGTGCTGGAATGCAGTGGTGCCATCATAGCTCGCTGCAGCCTCAAACTCCTGGCCTCAAGCAATCCTCCTGTTTCAGCCTCCCAAGTAGCTGGGACTACAGGCATGTGCCACCATGCCTGGCTAATGTTTTTGTTTTTGGTAGAGATGGGGGTCTCGCTATGTTGTCGAGGCTGGTCTCAAACTTCCGGCCTCAAGTGATCCTCCCGCATTGGCCTCCCAATGTGCTGGGATTACTTATAGACATGAGTCACCACATCTGGCCTCAGGTTTTTTAATAAAAAATCAGATACTTCTTATCATAAACCTATAAATCTTATAACATTCAAAAATTAACTGATGGTTGGGAAGAAAACTAGAAAAATATTTCTGCAAAAATGTTAATAGTCAAATGGTAACATGATTTTGTTTTCTCCTTTAAAAAATGAACATATATTTATTAATACAGAAAAAAGTGTTTGTAAAATGCTTTTTAAAAGAATTAATTGCTGAGTTCACAATTTGCAGTTTCTCTAAAGAAATTTTTAGAATATTAGAATTGAGCTTTTGACTTGAAAAGCTATAGTCAGAAGTTGTTTAGTGATGGATAAGTTCTTGAAAATATATAAAAGAAGAAATTATTCTTAAGTTTTTACTGAATGAAAACCCACATACATAGTGGGGCTGAACTTTTTCAGTGATCTTCAATCTATTTTTAAAAACCCTTTTGAAATTTTAATAAAGATTGTGAATTCTCTCACCAAGAAAACATATGTGCTCTCGAAATTTTGCCTGTAGTTTCAGAGTCTTCTGAATGACATCCATAAGCCCTAAATTACCTATTCCTGTTTTTTTCCCCGAGACTGTGTTTTCTCAAGTATAAAAGTTTATTTTTTCATGTATTAGAATTATAACATCATAATTGGTAGAGTTAAATTAATAAGGCTTTTCTATAAATAAAAAAATCTATATTAGCATTAAAAGGAGTTTTTAAAAATTATCTCTTTGTACATAAATTCCTGAATGTGCTAAAGTATTCTTTAAGAACCTTTTTCGATTTATGTACTAAATTTCCTGCCTTTTCCCTTCCCTGCCTCTTTTCCTTCCATCTCTTTCCTAAAAGGTTTAAGGGTAGTTTACTGAAGTAGATTAGATAAAATAAGTCAACAGTAAAGATAATTAACTGAGTAAATGTGGGCAAAGAGAGGCTAAGGGTAGGGAAAATGAAATGAACAGCATATGCTTTGGGAATCTAGGAGTGGACCACCTGTAGGATTGTGAGCCAACACAGAGAAGGAAATATGATTTATTAGCTGAGTCAGTGATCATCAGAGCTCATCAGTTCTTAGAAGAAGCACATTTATTTCTGGTATTAAGTCCAGAGAAAATGGACTCCTGCAGGTTCTCAGCAGTGGACTAAACAATGTCTTTAGAAATACCCATGCAGTAAAGACAACAGTGAGATCCTCAGGGCTGCTGCCTACGCTATTGCTCAGTGGAGACCCACGCTGTGATGCAGAACCATAGTTCCACAAAAACGACTTTTGGGAGGAGAACCTAAGCATATGGCCCACGTGTACAGCACTAGGATGGCTTTAGTCCAAGAATTTATAGAGAAAAAGAGTTAGATTGCCTGTCCTTTAGGCAATTTTCATGAATATAGCTTTCTAAATAACTTCTGATAAATAATTTTTCAAAGTTCAATCAGAATAATAGATGCACATGGTAAAGTATCAAACAGTGAGAGCAGCTTCACTACAGCTAACAATTTTCCCTAGTCCTCCCCACCCTCTAGACTCACTCATCAGAGGCAATAATTACACTGTGCTTGGTTTTCCTTGTAGTTCATTTATAGTACTAACTGAAATTCTATTTCTTGATTTATCAATTTTAAATGATATCTAAATTTTAATTTTAGATATAACTTACTCTGCTCACCTCTGTGACAGATAGCTATTTTCAGTTCTAAAAACTTATAGTAATACTTATACTGATAAAATTCTATTTCTTATTCCTTTTATATGTAATTCTCCTCTAAGTTGACGATAATAGCATCTCTAAATTTTCTCTCTTTCTTAATCCGTTTTGTGCTGTTATAACAGAATACTGGAGACTGGGTAATTTACAAAGAACAGAAATTTATTGACTCATGATTCTGGAGACTGATAAGTCCAAGATCAAGGAAGGGCCCAGCATATGGCAAGGGCCTTCCTGCTACATCATTCCATGGCAGAGGGTGAGAGGTTGAGAGAGAAAGAGAAAGACAAACACATCCCTCTATAAGAAACCCATTCCCACCATAGTGAACTTACTCTCACAACAGAGGTATGAATCCATTCCCTCTGTCCTCATGGCCTGATGTTGCATTGGTGCACTGGTGATTAAGTTTCCGGCACATGCTTTTTGGGGTGACACATTTTAAACCTTAGAGCTCCCCTTTTGCCTCCCCTTTTTGTAAATTATACTTTTATTTTTACATTATAAATATTGCTAAATGTTGCCACAACTGTGTTGTATTCTGTAACCTTGCTTTCTTCATATGCTGACTTACTTGAATATCAATAAGCAGTCACCTTATTATGGTTATTAAATTATTGTTCACTTTCAGACAAAGCGGTAAGCTAGGATTATGTTTCTTTCTCAGCAGGTCACAGTCGATGAGCCATTTGAAGGAAAATGTTCTTAACACCAAGGTCGTCTGGATTTCACTCTTCCAAGCACTTAAAATCATATTACATTTGAATTTCCTAAAGTGGACCATGATTTTATTTTACATCTTTTGATTGTGCCTATAGTTTCTCATGAACTTTGGTTTCTTGTTTGCAAAATAACAGTATTAAATATTTTACATCCTTGCAGTTGTGCTTGGGGTTCTTTTGCTGGAGGTCCTGTTTCTTAACAGAGAGGCCTCATCTCCTTTGTCCTCTGCACCCATCTGGACATGTGTTCTCTAGAGAAACCATACTGTGTCTCTCTGGATTTGTCTTCATTGCTCAACCTCTCAAGGGCTAACTACACCCTGTGTCTTTTTCTTTCTTGTACTTTCTTTAATCTTCAAGTAACTTCCTAAGAAAGGGCATAAAGGGGTTAAATTTTCTAAGTTCTCGTGTGTCTTAATGTGTCTGTATTCTGTCCCCACACTTGACTGATAATTTGGCTGGTTACAGAATTTTAGGTTAAAAATCTTTTTTTTGATCAAAACATCGAAGGCCTATCTTCATTGTCCTCTCACATTGGCGTTGTTGGTGAGGAGTCTCTTGTCCGTCTGACTCTGGTGTTTCAGTAGGTAACTCATTTATTCTCTTTGGCAGCTTTCAGGAATTTCTCCTTATCTTTGCTGATCTAAACTTTATAGGGATGTCTGCAAATGTTTTGCCACTCATTCCATCGTTCTTCTGTATTGGTAGATGTGTTTCTGGACTTATTCAGATCTTAGGCCTTGAGAAATGATCCTTTATTTTTCTTGTATCTCTTCTCCTGTTTGCTGGCCTTCTTTGTTCTACTATCTAGGATATTTCCTTAGCTTTACCTTCCAACTTTCTGTATTGGATTGGTTTTTTGTGCCTCTTTTCTCTCATTTTTTTTTAATTTCAAAATATTAAGGGGATACAAATGTTTTTGTTACATGGATGCCTTGTATAAGGCTTAAGTTGGGGCTTTTTGTGTGCCCGTCACCCGAATAGTGTTCATTGTACCTGATAGATATGTTTTTACATTTCCCCTTCATTCCGATTTTTAGAGGATTTCTTTGACTTTCTATTGTGTTTTACAAGCTCTGCTTTTATTTTTAACATTTCTGATTTTCTTTCCCAATAGCTCTTTTTTTGCTTTTTTTCCTGACAGTTCATGATACATTTTTTAAAGAACAACTTTAAATTCTTTTTATAGATTTATGGGGTACATATACATAGGCATATTTGTTAAATGGATATATTGCACAGTGGTGAAGCCTGGACTTTTCGTGTAACCCTCACCCGATTAGCATGTAGTATCCGTTAGGGAATTTCTCACTGCTTTCTGATCATTCTGTTTTGTGGAATACTCTTCTGTCTTGTGGTTGAAATATCTCAGGTCTTCCTGAGTATACTAAAAATATATTTTTCAATCTTCATTTTTCCTTATTTTTCTCTTTTCTCTGTCTTGGAATTTGGCTTTTATGTTGCTAGATTTTCTCCTATCTCTTGCAATTCATGACTGACATTCCTATTTAAAAGAAGGCTTAAGGATCCCGAAATGCCAAACTGAGGTCAGGTATTCACATAGGCAGCTGAAATCCACACAAAAACGTTAGAACTCTCCAGAGAACATTCGTACCTTTTGTAAATAGACCTCTGGATTTTCTTCCTGGAGCTGAATTACAGGTTTCCTAAAGTTTTTGAGCAGTGAGGCAGATTGGGGCACTGAAGTGTATATCTGTTATGTACCCAGATCTTTGATATCCCCTGTTTTTGGCCTTCTTCTCCTGCCCTCTGTCAGACCTTCTGACTCTGATCCCAGAGAATCACCCATGTCCCCAAAGGCAGATTGGTTCTCGTCTCCCCTGTGGCATCCTTGGATCACATTCCTGGTGGTGGCTCTCTCTGCCGGGTTTCATCTAACAACACAGTCCGCCTGCTTTACCTGGCCCACTGTGTGTGGAAACTCTCGTATGATGTAGCACCCCTCATACTCATTGACAGCACATTCCCTTTTATGTTTCTCTAATTTCACTTCATTGTATTCCAAGAGGAATAGACGGGATTTGTGCTCAGTTTCTTTTCACAGGTGCTGAATGGCAGTCAGTTTCAGGTTATGATCTGTTTGTTATAGACTGAATTGTGTCCCCTCAAAATTACTAGGTTGAACCCTTAACCCCCAATGTGATTATATTTGGAGATAGAACTTTTAAGGAGATAATTAAAATGGAATGAGATCATAAGGTTGGGGCCCTATTCCAATAGGACTTGTGTTCTTACAAGAAGAGGAAGAGACACCGGGGATGCACACACAGAGGAAAGACCACATGAGGGCACAGTGAGAAGATGGCCATCTGCACGCCAAGGTCACAGACTTCAGGAGAAACCCTGATGATACCTTAATCTTGGACTTCTGACCTCAAAAACAGAGAAATAAATTTCTGTTGTTTAAGCTACCCTGTTTGTGTTATTTTGTTATAGCAGCCTGAGCTGATAAATACATGCTCCAAGAAAAGTACCCATAGTACATATAGTCTATATTACCAAGTAAGTGCTGGGCCATTAGGCTTACTATATCAGCTGACACATTTTCATGAACGTGAGGAGTATAAGAAGGTGCTTTATGAAAGAGAAGGCCACTATATCTCTACATGGAGGTGGACTAAGGGAATTCCCAAGGCTGGCTCCAGACATTTCTTAAGAAAGTTTGGACTGCAGGATATATATGGGTGCGCGCGTGCGTGTGTGTGTGAGTGTGTGTGTGTGTGTGTGTGTGTGTGTGTGTGTAATGGGAAGGCTTTTCTAAAGATTACACTGAAGGCAGACTCCATGATAGAGAAGGTGATTAACATGCGTGGTCACATAAAAAGGTAAGTTCTATACAGAGAAAAACTGCTTAAGCATACTTAAAAGGTAAATGAAAATGCGAGAAAAATATTTGGGCAATACATGCAAGAGACATGGCTTAATATTTAGTAGTTAAATATTTTAAAAACAATGAAAAGGTAAATATCATAATAGAAACTGGACAAAAGGTAGGAAAAAGCAACTCACAAAAGAAGAAATACAAACATCCAAAAATCTTTCAAATTTAAAAATTACTTAGCTGGTTTAAAACTCCTGTACACCAAATAATACCATCCGGAACAGCCCTGATCATAATACTACTTATCTTGAAATGACTCCTCACTAGCTGTTTGTATATATAAAACAATCATTGTCAATGGCACACTTCTTACTAAGGAAAGCCAGACGCAGAACAGGTCGTGCACTCTGAGTCACGTGCTTTGGTAAGCTATGCTGTGTGCTAAATTAATGAGTGTTATGCCAAATTAAACATTCCTCCAGCTGTGATATTTATTGCTTGGCCTCTAGGGTATTCGTTTCATGTTTGACAAATAGTTTTTACCTCTAACAGCTGAAAACCATGTGCAAGTTATAGTGCTGAACTAGTGGCAAAGAATTAAACATAGAGCATTCATTTGGATGTCAAAAAAGCTAATTGCACAGTAGTTACTTAAAGTAGCTTTTAGGAAATGTTTGAGGATATAGAACATGTAGTAGCCAACGTCTATGGTGGCTGTATCAGTTTCACGTAGCTACTATAACAAAAACCACAGATTTGATGGCTTAAAAGAGCAGAAATGTATTTGCTCCTGGTTCTGGAGGCCAGAAGCCTGAAATCAGTATCAGTGGGCAAAAATCAGAGGATTGGCAGGGCCACACTCCCTGTGGAGGCTCTAGAGAAGAAACCATTCCTTGTCTCTTCCAGTTTCTGGTGTTTGCTAGCATTCCTTGGCTTGTGGCTACATCTTCAAACTCTCTCTTCTCCATATTCGCATTTCCTTGTCCTCTAGGTGTCTGTAAAATATCCCTCTGTTACTCTCTTATAAGGGCACTGGTGATGGCATTTAGGAATATTATCCACTCAGAGTGTCCAGAATAACTTTCTTATCTCAAGACCCTTTACTTAATCACATCTGCAAAGACTTTGCCATATAAGGTAATATTCACGGGTTCCAGAGATTAGGACATGATGTCTTGGTGGGAGAAGCATGATTCTGCCTGCCACAAAGGCCCCAGTAATCCGTCTCCTAGTGTTCATGGCCTTGTGTAGTTCCCTACTACATTAAAACTGGAGTTGATTTATGTAACCAACAGCCACTCCCCCTACCCCCTGCCCGCCTCCCCTCTCACTCTTTCTGGAGAAATTTAATTGCTATGTCTTGAGGACAATCAGGCAGCCTCATGAAGAGGGCCATGTAATGAGGAAATGAAACTTCCAGCCAAAGAGAAACTGACGAGTCCAGCCAACAGCCATACGAATGAGCCTTTTTGGAAACAGAGCCTTTTTGGAAACAGACCCTCTAGCCCCACTTAAGGCTTTAAACAAAGCCGCTTTAAACAAAAAATCCACTGCGTCCCAAGCTGACAGCTTGACTGCAGCTCCACAAGAGACCCTGAGCCAGGAACGTACAGTAAAGCTTTTTCCACATTCCTGACCCTAAGAAACCATGAGGTAATAAATATTGTTTTAAGCCACAAAATTTTGAGGATAATTTTTCATGCATCAATAGATTAGTAATACAGAAGGAAAAGATTACGGTGCAGGTAGGAACTGTTGGAAGTCCATTAATATTATGATAGGTCTCATAAACATCAGTTCAGTCTATTATTGTCCAACAATTGTATGAAGGTAGCTAAAAGAGTTATAGTAGGGAACTTGTCATCATAACAGGGGTTTTAAACAACCAAAAGAACAGTTGCTAATATATAATGCTGGCACTACATTGCCATAGTGACTACGTTGTAATGACTTCGTATTGCCTAAATTAAATTTTTACTCATGTTTTTGGAAGGCATCCCTTGTATGAGTGCACATATAATCTACAAAATGCAAATTTTAATGAAAATAAAGTGAAAACAAATTAATACTTGATCTCGATAGGATGCATTTCTAATATATCAGTGCAAACTGGTATATTATTTCTTTGGGGCAATTCAGTACTGTGTTTTAAAAGCTTAAAAATATGCTTAATCAGCAGCTACACTTTTAGATATTTTTCTTAAATACCTCAATAATTAATTAGGAAACAGCTTGTTTAACGTAGTATTGTTTTTATGCCTGAAATAATTTTATTTATTTATTTATTTTTACTTTATAAATAAGTAAATTTAATTTTAAAACCAATTCTGGTAACTTTCAGGTATAATATTTCTTTTTTTGTTATTTAAGCATATTACAGGGATACAAATGTTTAGGTTACATATATTGCCTTTGCCCCACCCAAGTCAGAGCTCCAAGTGTGTCCATCCCCCAGATGGTGCTCACCGCACCCATTAAGTGTGAATATACTCATCCCCTCCACTCCCCCCACCTGCCTGACACCCGATGAATGTTATTACTATATGTACACTTAAGTGTTGAACAGTTAATACCAATTTCAGGGTGAGTGCATGTGGTGCTTGTTTTTCATTCTTGTGATACTTCACTTAGTAGAATGGGTTCCAGCTCTTTCCAGGAGAATACAAGAGGTGCTAGATCACCATTGTTTTTTGTGGCTGAGTAGAACTCCACGGTATACATGTACAACATTTTATTAATCCACTTATGTATTGATGGGCACTTGGGTTGTTTCCATATCTTTGCAATTGTGAATTGTGCTGCTATAAACATTAGAGCAGTAGAATGTCTTCTGTTCTTTTGGATAGATGCCCAGTAATGGGATTCCTGGATCAAATGGTAGTTTTTCTTGTATTTCTTTCTGGTATCTCCATATTACTTTCCATAAAGGTTGTACTAGTTTGCAGTCCCACCAACAGTGTATGAGTATTCCTAGCTCTCTGAATCCATGCCAACATTTATTGTTTGGGGACTTTTTTGAAAAAGGACATTCTCACTGGAGTTAAGTGATGTCTCATTGTGGTTTTGATTTGCATTTCTCTGATGATTAGAGATCCTGAACATTTTTTCATATGTTTGTTGGTCATTAGTCTATCTTCTCTTGAAAAGTTTCTGTTCATGTCCTTTGCCCACTTTTTGATAGGGTTGTTTGATTTTTTTCTTGCTTATTTTCCTGAGTTCTATATAGATTCTAGTTATCAGCCTTTTATTGGATATGTAACATGAGACTATTTTCTCCCATTCTGTAGGTTGTCTATTTGTTCTCATGATAGTTCCCTTAGCTGTGCAAAAGCTTTTTAGTTTGGTCAGGTCCCATTCAGTTATTTTTGTTGTTGCTATGATTGCCTTTGGGGTCTTCCTCATAAATTCTTTTCCTAAGCCAATGTCTGTAAGAGTTTTTACAACATTTTCTTCTAGAATTCTTATAGTTTCATGCCTTAGGTTTAAGTCTGTTATCCACCATGAGTTGATTTTTGTGAGAGGTGAAAGGTGCGAATCCTGTTTCAGTCTTCTACATGTGGCTATCCCATTTTCCCATCACCATTTATTGAATAAGGATTCTTTTCCTCAGTGTATGTTTTTGTCTGCTTTGTCAAAGATTAGATGGCTATATGAGGATGGTTTTATATCTGGATTATAAGTTCTGTTCCGTTGGTCTATGTCTCTGTTCTTGTGCTAGGACCATGCTGTTTTAGTTACTATAGCCTTGTAGTATAACTTGAAGTCTGGTAAATTGATGCCTCTCAATTTGTTCTTTTTGCTTAAGATTGCTTTTGCTATATGGGGTCTTCTCTGGTTCCACACAAAGTGTAGAATTATTTTTTCTAGATCTGTAAAAAATGATGTTAGTATTTTAATAGGGATTGCGTTGAATCTATAGAAAGCTTTGGGTAGTATAGACATTTTAACAATGTTGATTCTGCCGACCCATGAACATGGTATGGTTTTCCACCTGTTTACGTCCTCTGCTATTTCCTTCCTCAATGTTTTGTAGTTCTCCCTGTAGAGGTCTTTTACTTGCTCATTAAATATATTCCTAGATATTTTATTTTCTTTGCTGCTATTGGGAAGGATATTGAGACTTTGATTTGGTTCTCAATTTGACTGTTGTTGGCATATGGGAATGCTACTGATTTCTGTACATTGATTTTATAACCTGAGACTTTGCTGAATTTGTTTATCAATTTCATCAGTCTCATGGCAGAATCTTTGAGGTTTTCTGTTTATAAAATCATATCATCAGCAAAAAGTGATAGTTTGACCTCTTCTGCCCCCATTTGGACGCCCTTGATTTCTTTCTCTTGTCTGATTGCCTGGCTAGGACATCCAGCACTATGTTTAATAAAAGTGGTGATAGAGGGCAACCTTGTCTTGTTTCAGTTCTAAGTGGGAGTGCTTTCAATTTTTCCCCATTCAGTATGATGTTGGCTGTGGGTTTGTCATATATGGCTTGTATCATTTTTAGGTAAGTCCCGTCTATGACTATTTTGTTAAGCATTCTTATCATAAAAGGTTATTGAATTTTTTCGAATGCTTTCTTCATCTATTGAGAGGATCATATGGTCTTTGTTTTTGCTTCTGTTTATGTGGCAAATTCCATTTATAGATTTGTGTATGTTGAACCATCCCTGAATCTCTGGGATGAAGTCCACTTGGTCGTTATAGATTATTTTTTTGATAAGCACGTGAATTCAGTTTGCTAGGATTCTGCTGAGAGTTTTTGCATCTATATTCATAAAGGATATTGGTCTGTAGTTTTCTTTTTTTGTTGGGTCCTTTCCTGGTTTTGGTGTCAAGGTGATGTTGGTTTCATAAAACATGTTTGGGAGGATTCTTTCCTTCTTGATGTTGTGGAATAATTTCTGCAGGATAGGCACCATTTCTTCTTTATAGGTCTGGTAAAATTCTGGTGTGAAACCATCTGGTTTGGGACATTTCTTTTTAGGAAGACTTTTCATTGATGCTTCAATTTCAGTACTTGGTATTGGTCTGTTCAGGAATTCTATGTCTTCCTGATTGAGCCTAGGGAAGATGTGTGATTCTAAGAATTTATCCATTTCCTCCACATTTTCAAGTTTATGTGTATAGAGGTTTTCACAGTATTCATAGATGATATTTTGTATTTCCGTGGCATCAGTTGTAATATCTCCTTTTTCATTTTTGATGGAGCTTATTAGAGTCCTTTCTTTTCTGCTCCTCATTAACTTAGCAAGAGGTGTATCAATTTTGTTTATTTTTTAAAAGAACCAACTTTTGTTTTATTAATCTTCTGTATAGTTTTTGTTATCAACTTCATTTAGTTCTGCCCTGATCTTTGTTATTTTTCTTCTGCTGGATTTGGGGCTGGTTCACTCATCCTTTTCTAGTTCTTTGAGATGTTTCATTATATTGTTGATTTGTGATCTTTCTGTCTTTTGGATGTAGGCATTTACAGATATAAATTTTCCTCTCAGGACTGCTTCAGCTGTGTCCCACAGATTTTGATAACTTGTGTCTCCTTTGCCATTTAGTTCAAAGAATCTTTTGATTTCCATCTTGATTTCCTCCTTAATGCAATAATCATTCAGCAGAAGTTTGTTTAGTCTCCATGACTTTGTGTAGAGATGAGAGTTTCTGTTGGAGTTGATTTCTGATTTTATTCCACTGTGGTCTGAGAAGATGCATGATATAATTTCTATTTTTTTTAAATTTGTTGAGACGTGATTTGTGGCCTGGGATATGGTCACTCTTAGAGAATGTCATGTGAGCTGATGAGAAAAATGTATATTCAGTGGTTTTGGGGTAGAATGTTCTGTAAATGTCAGTCAGGCCCATTTGTTCTAGAGTTGGGTCTAAGTCCATTGTTTCTTTGTTTATTATCTGTTTGGAGGATCTGTCCTTTTCTGTCAGAGGGGTGTTGAAGTCTCCAGCTATTACAGTGTTGCTGTTTATCATTTTGTTTAGATCGAGTGGGATTTGCTTTATGAATCTGGGTGCACCTGAGTTAGGTGCATAAATATTTAGAATTGTTAGGTCTTCTTGTTAAATAGTACCCTTCACCATTATATAGCGACCATCTTTGTCTTTCATTAGTTTTATTGATTTTAAGACTAAGTTATCTGAAATCAGAACTGCCACACTGGTTTTCTTTTGGCTTCTGTTTGCTTGAAATATTGTTTTCCATCCCTTCCCCTTGCATCCTTGTGGGTTAGATGTGTTTCCTGAAGACAGCATATACTTGGCTTGTGCATATTTATCCATTCAGCCAGCCTATGTCTCTTTAGTGGGCAGTTCAAGCCATTCACATTTATTGATAGAATTGATAAGTGGGGCAGATTCTGTTCATCCTGTTGAGTTGAACTTTGCTGCTTTCTCTCTTGAGCCATTGTGGTTTCTGGCCTTTGATCTTTAGCTTTTGGATGATTTTACATTGGTGAGTGTTTATTATGCTGATCCATGTGTAACACTGTTTTGAGTACTTGAGGGCAGGTCTTGTCTTGATGTATTATTCCTTCAGTCTTTGCTTGCCTGAGAAGGTCTTTATTTCTCCTTTGCATATGAAACTTAGTCTTTTGGGGTACAAGATTCTAGGCTGGGCATTATTGTGTTTGAGAAGAGTGAGAATGGGGTCCCAGTCTCTTCTTGCTTGTAAGGTCTCAGTTGAGAATTTGGCCATTATTCCGATGGGTTTTCCTTTGTGGGTTACCTGCTTCTTTTGCCTTACAGCTCATAGAAGTGCCTCTTTGGTGGTTATTTTGGTCATTCTGATGACTGTGTGTCGTGATGTCTTCCTGTTTGCAATGAATCTCCCAGGAGTCCTTTGAGCTTATTGTACCTAGATATCTAGATTTTTGGCAAGGCCTGGGAAATTGTCTTCTATTATATCCTCAAATAGCTTATCCAACCCTTGTGTATTTTCTTCTTCACCCTCAGGAATGCCTATGATTCTCACTTTAGACCTCTTCACATAATTCCACATTTCTTGTAGGCTTTGCTCTTTTCTCTTATTTCTCTGCTCTACCACTGTGACTGATTTATTTAATTGAAAGGTATTATCTTCAATCCCTGAGATTCTTTTTTCTGTTTGATCTACCCTGGTCTTGAGGCTTTCCACTGTGTTTTGTAATTTCTTGAATAAATTCTTCATCTCCAGAAGTTTGGTTTGATTTTTCTTTAATATTTCAATTTCTTTAGTGAATTTTTCTTCCAAGTCCTAGATTTTTTTTTTTGTGGTTTCTTTGTGTTGGGTATCCATTTTCTTTTGCATATCATTGAGTTTCTTTACAATCCATTTTCAAATTCTTCTTCTGTCATTTTAGTGATCTGACTTTGAGTGATGTCCATTGCTAGAGAGCTGGTGTTCCTCTTTGGGGGTGTGCTTTCCATTTGATTCTTCATACACCCAGAGTTCTTTTGCTGATTCCTTCCCATCTGGATCAGCTGTCGCATCTTACCTTTAGATTTTCATTTAGATAATGACACTCCCTGTTTAGTCTCTGAGCCAGTTGTGGTGTTCATGGGTGAGATTCGACCACACCCTGTATGATGAGTCAGTAGATGCACTAAAAGGGTGTGCCGAATGATCTCCCTGTCAATAGGTGGTACTTGTTTGGAGGAGCAAGCTGCAGTGCTGTTTTTGGGTCCTGTAATCAGCTCTTGTTCCTCTGGAGAGGCACTTTAGTGACTCAGGTGGTGGGTGGGTCCCTAGGACTTCCAGGTGCGTCCTTATTCTCTACCTTAGTGGGGCCTGGTGTCAGAGTGAGGCTGGACAGAACTGGGTGGGGTGAACCTGCCCTCAAGCTCCACAAATGCTATTAGCAGGGGTCAAAGGTCTGTTCTCTGCTTCTGGGAAAAGCTTCCAGGGAGGGGCTGAAATGGCCCCACTCAGCTGAAAAGTCTCTGTGTGGGGGTGGGGCTGTCTGAGACCTGCAGTCTGGAGCAGACCTCGCTTCTTTCCACCTTTCCCTATTCTGTGGTTTGTCCCAGGCCTCTGGCAGCAGGCATCACCTCAAGCCAGTGGATTTCCCCTGGCCGTGATGTGGACTGGACCGGGAGGTTCCCTGCCCAGGATCACAGCCTGAGCTGGGAGTGTGGCCCTTCCATGCAGGAGGGTTGCCCCTTGAGCACTCTGATCTGCCCCTGAAGGCACACACACCTCAATAGGCTCTGTTCACAAATATCACTTCTGTGCCCCCAGGCAATGCAGTCGAGACTTGGGTGTAAGGGATCTGTTCTGCAGGCCTGTTCCCTGGGCCCCAGAGATCAATGCCCGACCCTGCCAGAAAGAAGGGTGCTGCTCTCAGGTCAGCCAGCGGGTGCCCAAGCTGGATCAATGTCTCTCCTCCTCAGGATTTGCCTCACTCTGCTGGAGTCAGCAGACAAGCAGAACCTGAGAGGGGTGGCAGGTAGGGAACTCACAGTATGAGTACCCCTCAGTCTGCTGTAGGGCCTGAAAGGAAAGGCCCCCTTCCCTGCAGATGACTCCAGGTGGTGGCTAAATTTTCTGTCTCTGCAGCCGCGAGTAGGGAAGGGGAAGGGGAGAATGAAGCAATATGGTGCCTGCCGATTGGCTCAAGTCTGTGGGCCAGCAGGTGCCCCAAGGGAGTTGGGAGCCTGGTGCCCCATCCGCAAGAGGCTCACTGCTCACTGGTGGTGGCCGTCTCTGGGTTGATGTTGGCAGGTCTCTCCAACCACTCAGGAGCCCACCAGCAGTCCGAAAGGCAAGGGAGGGGAAATTTAACCACTCCACCTACCCTTATTGCTGGTCTCCAAGCCTCTTGGGGGCCTTTCTCCTTCCAGTTCTCCTCTGCAACTTCTTCCTGTGGAGTCTCCTATAGTTTCAGGCTCCCTTCCTTTCAACCCTCATCCTATCTATGTTTGCATGCCTGTTTATTTTTATTTTTTTCACTTTCTTCTAAAAATCTATCTTTCTTGCAGAGACACTCTGGCTGGCGGTTTTTCTCATCCGCCACCTTGCCCCTCCCCTGAACATCCAGTATTGCTTTTTTCTTTGTTAACGCAGGGTAGAAGAATTTATAGAAACTCTCAAAACTGAAATAATTTAAAAAATAAAAATTATCTAAATATCTAAGCATAAGGGCTTGATTAAACACATTGTGACATTTTATATTTAATGCTATAAATTTCTCTGTAAGTGCTACTTTCACTGCATACACAAATATTGATTAATCATATTTTCATTTTTATTTAGTTCAAAATATTTAAAGACTTCTAGTGAGACATTTTCTCTATGTCAAAGGTTATTTAGAAGTGTGCCATTTATTTGAGGATTTTTCTAGCTATCTTTCTGTTATTGATGTCTAGCTTAATTCTATTGTGGTCTGAGAGCATAATTTGTATGAATTTTGTTATTTTAAATTTGTTAAGGTGTGTTTTGTGGTGGTCTATCTTGATGAATCTCCCATGTGAATTTGAGGAGAATGTGTATTCTGCAATTATTGGATAGAGTATTGTGTAAATATCAATCGTGTCATTTTGATTGATAGGGCTATGTCGTTCATCTGTATCATTGTTCATTTCCTGCCTGCTTGATTTATCAATTACTGTGAAGTGTTGTAGTCTCCAACTATAGCAATAGTTTTTCCTATTTCTCCTTTCATTTTTATCAGTTTTTGACTTTTGCATTTTGATGCTCTCTTGTTAGGTGCATACATGTTTAGGAGATTATGTCATCTTGGAGAATTTACCCCCGTAGCATTATGTAATACCCCTTTATATTCATGCTAATTTTCCTTGTTCTGAATTTTACATTTGTTCTTTGTTTCATTTTTCCTTTTATTTCCTGCCTTTTCAAGTTTCATGTGAGTATTTTATATAATCCCATTTTATCTTCTTAGTGTATCAATTATATTTCTTTAAAAAATTTTTTAGTGGTTGTGCTAGAGTTTGAAATATACATTTTAAATTAATCTAAATCCACTTTCAAATAATACTATCCTACTTCATGTGTAGAATAGGTATCTTATGAAAGAGCATTTTCAATTCCTCTTCCATTCGTTTCAACATTGCTAACATTTATTTCACTTATCAATACAGCATCATCACCCAATTATTGTTTATCATTACTGTGCATAAATAATTATTTTTTAGGTTAATTAAGAATAAGAAACATATTATTTTACCTTTATTCTTTGTCTAGCACTCTTCTTTTTTGTCTTTTTTAAATTGATACAAAACATTTGTACATATTTATGGGAGTACATGTGATATTTGTTACATGCATAGACTTTTGCAATGATTAAGTCAGGGTATTTTAGGTGTCCATCATCTCAAGTATTTATCATTTCCATGTTTTGGGAATATTTCAAGTCCTCTCTTCTAGCTTTTCTTGACATATACAATACATTACTGTTAACATAGTCACCTACTTTGCCACTGAACATTAGAAGTTATTCCTTCTATCTAACTGTATGTTTGCATTCATTAACCAAGCTCTCTTTATCCCCTCCTCACCCACACACCCTTCCAAGCCTCTGGTATCTATTCTAATATGCTCTACACCCATGAGATCAACTTTTTTAGCTCATGCACATGAGTGAGAACATGTGATATTTCTGTGGCCGGCTTATTTCGCTTAACATAATGATCTCCAGTTCCATCTATGTTGCTGCAAATGACATTATTTCATTCTTTTTTATGGCCAAATAGTATTCCATTGAGTAGATATAACACATTTTCTTTATCCACTCATCCACTGATGGACACTTAGATTGATTCCATATCTTGGCTATTACGAATAGTGCTGCAATAAACATGCAAGTGCAGCTACCCCTTTGATATACTGAGTTCTTTTCCTTTGGATAAATATTCAGTACAGGAATTGCTGGATCATATAGTAGTTCTATTTTTAGTTGTTTTTTTTTTTTTGAGAACTCTTCATGCTATTTATCATAGTAGCTATACTAATTTACATTCTCACCAACATCTTGCCAGCATTTGTTATGTTTTCTTTTTAACAATAGCCATTCTAATTAAGATGAGATGATATCTCATTGTTGTTTTGATTTGCATTTCCCTGATGATTAGTAATGTTGAATATTTTTTCATATACCTGTTGGCCATTCGTATGTCTTTTTTTTTTATTTTTTTGAGACAGGGTCTTGCTCTGTTGCCCAGTCTAGAGTAGAAGTGGCACAATCACAGCTCACTGTAGCCTCATACTCCTGGACTCAAGTGATCCTCCCACCTCAGCCTCCCAAGTTGCTGGGATTACAGGCACATCCCCCCCATACCCAGGTATTTTTGTTTTTAATTTTTTTTCTAGAGACTGGGTCTCACTGTGTTACCCTGGTCTCAAACTCCTGGGCTTAAATGATCCTCCCACCACAGCGTCCCAAAGTGTTGGGATTACAGGCATGAACCACCACACTTAACTGTATGTCTTCTTTTGAAAAATGTCTATTCATGTCCTTTGCCCACTTTTAAATTGGATTATTTGGGTTTTTTACTGTTGGGTTATTTGAGTTCCCTTTGTGTTCTGGATATTAGTTCCTTGTCAGATGACTAGTTTGCAAATATTTTATCCCATTCTGTGGGTTATCTCTTCCCACTTTGTTGATTATTTCTTTTGCTATGCAGAAGATTTTTAGTTTAATGTAGTCCTATTTGTCTATTTTTGTTTTTGCTGACTGTGCTTTGAGGTCTAAGCCATAAAAATCTTTGTGCAGAACAATATCCTGAATTGTTTCTGCTGTTTTCTTCTAGTAGTTTTAGAGTTTCAGGTTTTATGTTTAAGTCTTTAGTCTATCTTGAGTTAATTCTTGTATATGGTGAGATAGGGGTCCAGTTTCATTCTTCTACATATGGCTATCCAATTTTCCCAGCATTATGTATTGAATAAGATGTTTTTTCTTCGCTGTATGTTTTTGTTGACTTTGTTGAAAATCAAATGACTGTAAATACATGCATTTATTTCTGGGTTATCTATTCTGTTCCACTGGTCTATATGTCTGTTTTTATACCGATACCACATATTTTGGTTGCTATAGTATAATTTGAAGTCAAGTAATGTGATGTCTCCATCTGTGTTCTTTTTTTATTAAAATTGCCTTGGCTATTTGGGCTCTCTTTTGGTTCCATATAAATTTTAGGCTTGGTTTTTCAAAGTCTGTGAAAAATAATATTGGGTTTTTTTTTTTTTTGATAGAAATTGCATTGAATCTGTAGATTGTTTTAGGAAGTATGGTCGTTTTAACAATATTGATTCTTCCAGTCCATGAGCATGGGACGTTTTTCCATTTGTTTGTGTTGTCTATAATTTCTTTCACCAATCTTTTGTAGTTTTCCTTATAGAGATGTTTTACCTACTTGGTTAAATGTATTCCTAGGTATTTTATTTTATTTTTAATTTTAGCTATTGTAAATGCCAATGACCTCTTAATTTGGTCTCAGCTTGATTGTTAGTAGTGTATAGAAATGCTGCTGATTTTTGTGCATTTATTCTGTATCCTGAAACTTTACTGAATTCATTTATCAAATCTAAGAGTCTTTTGGCAGACTCTTTAGGGTTTTCTAGGTATATGATCATATCATTAACAACCAGAGATAATTTCACTTCTTCTTTTCCAATTCAAATGCCTTTTATTTATTTCTCTTGCCTGATCACTCTGGCTAGGACTTCAGTACTAAGTTAAATAGAATTGGTGAAAGTGGGCATCCTTATCTTGTTCCAGTTCTTAGGAAGAATGCTTTCAATTTTTCTCAGTTCAGTGTGATGCTGGGTGTCAGTTTATCATACATGGCTTTTATTATTTTTAGGCATGTACCTTCTATGCTGAGTTTTTTGAAGGTGTTTTATCACAAAGGGATGCTGACTTTTATCAAATGCTTTTTCTGCATCTATTGAGATGATTATATGGTTTTCATTTTTAATTCTGTTTATGTGGTGGTTCATGTTTAATGATTTGCATGTGTTCAACCATAATTGCATCTCTAGAATAAAAACCACTCGATCGTGGTGTGTTATCCTTTTTTCTGTGCTATTGAATTTGACTTGCTAGTATTTTGTTGAGGATTTTTGCATCTTTGTTCATCGGGGATATTGGTCTATAGGAGTTTTTGTTGTTGCATCCTTTCCTGGCTTTCGTATCAGGGTATTGCTGGATTTGTAGAATGAGTTAGAGAGGATTCCTTCCTGTTTGATCTTTTGGAACATTTTCAGTAGGATTGGCACCAGTTCTTCTTTGTATGTTCAGTAGAATTTGGCTGTGAATCCATCTGGTCCTGAGCTTTTTTTGTGTTGAGAGATTTTTTTAAATTCTTATTATTCTTGATTCCACATTGCTACTGATTATTGTTTATTCAGTAGTTCTCTTTCTTCCTGGTTCAGTCTTGTGAAGTTATGTGTTTTCAGAAATTCATCAGTTTCCTCTGGGTTTTCTAGTGTATGATTGTATTGTTCATAAGAGTCTCTGATGGTCTTTTGCATTTCTGTGGTGTCAGTTGTAATGTCTCCTTTTTCATTTCTGATTGTGTTTATTTGCGTCTTCTCTCTTCTTTTCTTGGTTAGCATAGCTAGTGGTTCATCAATTTTGTTTATCTTTTCAAAGAACCAACTTTTCATTTCATTGACTCTTTGTATTTTTTTGGTCTCTATTTCATTTAATTCTTCTCTGATGTTTTATTTCTTTTCTTTTGCTAGCTTTGGGTTTTTTTTCTTCTTCTTGTTTTTCTAGTTCCTTGAGTTGTAGCATTAGGTTGTTAATTTGTGATCTTTCCATTTTGTTGATGTTGGCCTTTAATACTATAAACTTCCCTCTCAGGACCACTTTTACTATATCCTAGAGGTTTTAGCATGTTGTGTCTCCCTGTTCATTCGTTCTAAAACTTTAAAAAATTTCTGTCTTTATTTCTTCAGTGACCCAGTGATTAGTCAGGAGCAGTTGTTTTGTATTTGTTCCATGTATTTGTATAGTTTCTGAAGTTCCTCTTGGTATTGATTTCTAGTTTTATTCCATTGTGTTCTGAGAAAATACTTGATAGGATTTCAATTTTCAAAAATTTGTTAAGACATTTTTGTGGCCTAACATATGGTCTATCTTGGAGAATGTTCCATGTGATGATGAGAAAAGGACATTTTGCAATTGTTTGGTAGAATGCTCTATAAATGTCTGCTAGGTCCATTTGGTCTAAATTCCAATTTAAATCCAGTGTTTCTTTGTTGATTTTCTGTCTTGCTGACCTGTCTAGAAGTCCCCCAGTATTTCTGTATTGTTATCTATTTCTTTTTATAAGTCTAGTAATATTTATTTTGTGAATCTTGGTGCTCTGATGTTGAATGAACATATATTTAGGATTGTTATATCTTCTTGTTGAATTGATCCCTTTATTACGGTGACATTCTTTGCCTTTTTTTTTTTTTAACTATTGTTGGTTTAAAGTCTGCTTTATCTGATGTAAGTATAGTAACTTCTGCTCACTTTTGGTTTCTGTTTACATGAAATACCTTTTTCCACCCCTTTACTTCAGTCTCTAAGTGTCTTTAGCAGTAAGGTGGGTTTCTAGTTAGCAGCATATTGTTGGGTATTTTTTTTTTTTAACCATTCCATCAATCTATATCTTTTAAGCAGGGTATTTAATCCATTTACATTCAAGGTTAATATTGATATGTGAGGTTTTGCTCCTGCTGTAATGCTAATTTTTATCTAGTTGCCTTGTAGCCTCATTTGTGTAACTGTTCTATGAGATTTGTCAGTTTTATGCTTCCATGTGTTTTTATAATGGCAAGTATCAACCCTTCTTTTCATGTTTAGAACTCTGTTGTGTATTTCTTATAGAGTCAGTCTAGTGGTGATGAATTCTCTCACCATTTACTAGTCTGGGAAAGATTATTTCTTCTTCACTTATGAAGCTTATTCTAGCAGGATGCAAAATTTGTGGTTGACAATTTTTTTTTGTTTAAGAATTCTGAAAATGGGACCCATTCTGGCTTGTAAAGTTTCTTCTGAGAAGCACACTGTTAGTTTGATGTGATTTCCTTTATGGGTGACTAGACATTTTTCTCTTGCTGATTTTAGGATTTTTTCCTTCATGTTGACTTTAGATAGTCTGATGACTATATGTCTTGATGAAATCCTTCTTGTGGCATATTTCCCTAGAGTTCTCTGAGCCTCATGTATCTGGATCACTAAATCTCTAGCAGGACTAGGGAAGTTTTCCTCAATTATTTCCTCAAGTAGGTTTTCCAATTATTTCACTTTTTCTTCTCCCTTGGGAATACCTATGATTCATATGTTCAGATGCTTTATGTAATCCCATAGTTCTGTAAGGCTTTGTTCACTTTTTAAAATTCTTCTTTTTTTATTTTTGTCTGATTAGATTAATTCAAAAGATTTTTCTTCAAGTTCTGAGATTCTTTCTTCTGCTTCATCTAGTCCATTGTTGCAGCTTTCAATTGTACTTTGCAGCTCCTTAAATGAATTTTTCATTTCTAGAAGTTCTGTTTGGTTTTTCTTTAAAACATCTCTCTCTTTGGTAAAATTCTCATTCATATCCTAAATTGATTTTCTGATTTCTTTGTATAGATTTTCAGATTTCTCTTGGATCTTATTGAACTTCTTCACAATACATATTTTGAATTCTTTATCAGGCATTTCAGAATTTTCATTTTGGTTAGCATCCATTGCTAGTGTGATCCTTTGCGGGGCGCTCATAACACTCTGCTTTTTCATACTGCCAGTATTGTTAACACTGGTTCCTTCTCTCCTGGAGAAACTATTCTTGTTTTTGAATTTGCTTTCATTCGGATAGGATTTTTTTTCCTCCTCGAATATGTGACCATAATGTACGTTGCATATGGTCATTTGGCTTTGCTTCAGGGTGCTTTCAGTGTTAAAGGTTCTATGAATCCATTGGTTATAGGTAGCCTTAGTGTGGTGGCTTTCTCAAATGTTTGTTGTAGTAGTGAAGTATTTATATTAGGCATGCGAGCAGGCTCACAGCCTCCTTAGAGGCTGTGGAAGGTCTCGAGAATCTGACCCCATCCTGAAATGCACTTGTTTCAGCAGATTGTGTGTGGGTTGTGCAGTTTGACTTCCATGCCAGTAGGTGGCGTTTGCGGGTAATTCCTGGCTGCGGCATTAGCAATCAGGTATATGCTTGGTTTTTGTTTACCAGAAGCTCTCAGTTGCCATAGGAATGAGCATTGGCCTGAGCTTCCTGCTCAGCCCCAGAGGGAGGGAAGGAGGAAACTGGATGGAGCTGTGCTGGGCAAACCAGTGGGTCCACTTGGGTCCCCAGTGGTGAGCAGAGCACCAGGCCCTGACGGGGTTGGTGGCGGAGCTCCTGGTGGAATGTGCTGAGGTCTCCACGGGTGGGGGTTAGGGGGCTGCCCCAGCCACAACCTCAGTAGGAATGTGATTCGTTTCCCTGTCATGTCCCCGTCGTGGTGCTTAGGAAGCTCAATTCAGTCAGACACTGCTGTCTATTTCTGGGTGGCAGTGTAGCTGAGAGTCACAAAATATACCTGTCCTGCAGCTCACCGCCGGAATGGCCATGGTATAACGCCTCCTCCCCCAGCCCCAAACACACTGCCCCCAGCTCTTCTGCTCTCCGCTGGTGAAGAAGTGGGGAAAGATCAGCCTTTCCGCAC
>RJWJ010020838.1:0-28239 GCA_004363605.1 Indri indri | reverse complement strand
AAAAAAAAAAAAAAAACCAAAAAAACACTCCACAATGATGGGAGTATGTCAAAGGGAGGAGTAAAATGAAAGAGCTCCCAAGGCCAAAGTTGGAACAATTTAACAATTTGAGTAAGAAAATAAAGTAGTATAACTCAGAGTATGAAACAAATACGCATGACTGCATAAATAAATGAATAAACAAATGGGTAAGAATAGAGAAATCCCCTCCCCCACAGAAGAATTCCAAATAATTTATGTAGATATTCCACCTCAAGGAGGTGGAAGATAATTCCCCATTGCTTATGTGTGGACAACGCATAGTGACTTCCTTCCAAAGAGTATGGTATGGAATGCAGGGGGAGGAACTTTACAGAGGAGAAATCTGACAAATACTGCCTCAGCCAGGTGATCAAGGTTTAACATCGTCAGTGATAAGTAATGTTGATAACACAAATCCTTGATGTGATTCATGAGAATTACGTGTTACCTCCATGGCCTTCCTCCCAAGAATACATAACTTCAGTCTAATTCTGAGAAAAACATCAGATAAATATCAAATGAGGGGCATTCTACAAAATGATCGGTACTCCTGTCAAGGTCATCAAAAACAAAGAAAGTCTGAACAACTTACGTAAAGACTAAGGAAATATGAATGAAGTACGGACTTTAGTTAATAATAATGTATTAATACTGGTTCATTAATCATACCAAATGCACCACACTAACATGAGATGTTAATAATAGGGGAAACTGGGTATGGGGTATATGGGAACTCTCCGGACTACCTTTGCAATTTTTCTGTATATCTCAAACCATTCTAAAACATAAAGTTTATTTTTTTTAAAAAAGTTCACTAAAAAAGAATAAGTATGATTCCGTTTGGCTAGAAGAGATAGAGAGGCCCAGAGCAGAGGCAGTTTCTCTGGTACCTAAAGTCTTCTCACTCACACAGCCGGTTGAGACCTTTGACCTAATATACAGACTCTGAAGCCAGACTGCCTAGGTTTGAATTCTGGCTTTACCACTTACTAGCTGGGTAACTTTTAGCAAATTACTTAGCCTCTCTGTGAACCTCATCTCTTAAAAATAGGAATGATAGTTCCTACGTTGTCATGTTGTAATAAGGATTAAATGAGTTAATACGTATAAAGTGCTTAAATGAGTGCTGGCACACAGTAAATTCTATATAAATATTTTGTAAAATAAAAAAAAAACTGTGATGACTAAAAGTTCATTTAGTAGTTAGCTGTAATCACACAAGGTAAGGAGATGTGAATTTGGTTGTTATGAACCAGGCAGTGGTTGCCATAGATATGTCAGAACCTTCACAGCCATTGCTAGGTAATTGCCAGACCCTTTATAAGTGAAGGACTGAGCTGTGCGAATCTGCCAGGAAGGCTAGAAAGCGCAATCTACCTTCCTGTTACTCTATACATTTTATACCTTTCATCCAAAAAGAACCCTCAAGGTAAGGAAAATAGGCCATTATCTTCATTTTACAGATAAGATACCTGAGAATGGTAGGTTTAATTTAGGTGATTTCTCTTCAGGCTACCCAGAAGAGGCACTGGAAATAAAAGATAGGATCAGTAATCTTTGGTTTTGTTGTTTTCCCATTTGGTTATCCTATCTACCCTTCCTTGTAAAGGAAGAACTTTTGTGATGCCAATTTGACCCTTCTTGGTGGCACTGACAAATACAGAGAGCCTGAGATCAAGCTCGGATGCTCTGCCAATTATCAGGAAATAGACATGAAGCTGTTACTGGCCTCCTCTCAAAGGTAGATGGATATCATGGAACTCAGACAGTGAGGCTCTGGTGTTTCAGGCTCCAGGTCTTATCGGCTTCATGAGCAAAGCTGGAATAAGGTTGGTTTTGATCACAGGCCATATATAAGGTTTCCCTTTTGCTTGTGTACAAATTTATTTATTTATTTATTTTTTATTTCAAAATTTTATGGGGATATAAACATTTTGGTTACATATAAGGTTTCCCTTTTGCCTGGCATAAGCCAGAGCCATTCTCCAGGAGGTCCTTATGGGAAGTCTAATGATCTCCTAGGGAATGAGCTGTGTTCTAAGAAATGCTGTGAAATGTATTTGCGAGTGGCAATTTTCAAAAACAGCGGATGACTGGATGACTCTGCAGAACCCTGCTAAGTTATCCATTAATAAGCTGGCACATAAATTGTGCTCATTAGATAGCTAAGCAAAGCCCAACTAAGCATCGACTGAAATGCTCTGCTAATCCAACCAGGGCTTCCACACACAGTCATCCCTCAGTATATGGGCAACTGGTTCCTGGACACAAAAATGTACCAAAATTCATGCATACTCAAGTCCCACAGTCGGCCCTGTGGAACCCGCGTATAGGAAAAGTTGGTTCTCTGTATACATGGGTTTTGCATCCCTGGAATATCCACATATAAGTGGACCCATGCAGTTCAAACCTGTGTTGTTCAAGGGCCAACTGTAATTAGTTATTAAGGAAATGTAAATCAAAACTACAGTAAGGGCCGGGTGCGGTGGCTCAGGCCTGTAATTCTAGCACTCTGGGAGGCCGAGGCGGGCGGATTGTTTGAGCTCAGGAGTTCGAGACCAGCCTGAGCAAGAGCGAGACCCTGTCTCTACTAAAAATAGAAAGAAATGAATCGGACAACTAAAAATATATAGAAAAAAATTAGCCGGGCATGGTGGCGCGTGCCTATAGTCCCAGCTACTCAGGAGGCTGAGGCAGGGGGATCACTTGAGCCCAGGAGTTTGAGGTTGCTGTGAGCTAGGCTGACGCCACGGCACTCTAGCCCAGGCAAGAGAGTGAGACTCTGTCCCCCCAAAAAAAAAAAAAACCACAGTAAGATACCTACCTCACACCAACTAGGATAGCTATAAACAAACAAACAAACAAACAAAACAAAAAACAAGTGTTGGCAAAGATGTGGAGAAATTGGAACCGTCCTGCATTGCTGGTGGGAATGTTATAGTCACTTTGCACAACAGTCTGGCAGCTCCTCAAAAGGTTAAACACAGATTTATCATATGACCCAGCAATGACTAGGTACGTACCCAAAAGAAATGAAACTTATATACCAATGTTTATAGGAGCATTACTCATAAGAGCCAAAATAATGCACACGTCCCTCGACTGATTTCTCATTTACTTTCTTCCCTTAACATTTAAGGAACATGAATCATGATCCGACTACTAAGATCCTGCTGTTCTTGGCTAATGAAAACTGAAGCGGCATCAAGGTAGTATGACAATTTTTCCCTAGACCCATGCCACTATTTCCTCCCACGTGTCTGTCCTTCAAGGGACAAATCTTCATAATTACATATTGTTAGGGAAAGTGATTAAGCAGTGTTTGCAAGATTGGGGCCAGGATTGAGAGATGATGGCCAATTCTACAACGTAAGTGAATCAGGGAAGAAAAGCATCCTTGGAGGCTTTGGGGAGGGGTTCCCACACCACCTTCTACCACCTTGGCTGGGCCTTTTATGGTACCTGCATTGGGAGTAAGTACTGCAAGCAGAGTCCCAAACACTAAGGAGTAAAACTCTTTGTTTAGCTGAAAAACTGATTTTTAAGGCTTTGGCTCATTTTTCCATTTCCATTTCCAGGAATGTAACCATCCTCTTCATCGGCTTGGACAACTCAGGCAAAACCGTTCTTGTGGAGTCATTCCAAAATTGTAAGAAACTAAGAGCATTAGACACTGGTGTAGGTCTCCCATGGACTCCAGGGTCAAATGAAATAATCATTCCTTCTTAGCATTACTTCATGGGCCTCAGTTTCCCACTGTTTGAGGATAAATACCTCCCAACACACACATACGTGCCCCCCCGCCCCCTCAGGTGTTATCAGTCTGTTTATGTAATGTCTGTCACCTGCTCCTTTCACAAGACGTCCTCATTGAAAATCCTTTCATAGTGTCAGTATGAATGAGCTCAAACTACGTAAAGCATTGCAGTCAATTATGAAGGATAGCACATTTGAAATGGTGTCTAGTTTCAGAGCTCAACTGAAGTGGAATCTGGTCTAGATAAGAAAGACAAGTGTGGGATGATAAAGAAGTTTAATAACATGAAACTCTTTGTGACAGCTAATACAGAGAGTTCGAGCTTGAGTAATGTCAGTTCAGAGATGTGCAAGTTTAACACCAAATCTCTAGTTCAATATCTTGACATTTCAAGAAGCAGTTACACAGAATTTCAGGAAGCTTAACTGTACTAGTTGAGAAGGCCCAGCTAGCTGCTAGTCAACCAAACAGGCCAGCGTCGTATCTGGCATTAGGGTGCCTTCCATCAGTGCTTATTGAATAAATGAAGGGGAGTGATGACGTGGCTGAGTTTTACATACCCTGGCAGCCCTCAGCAAAGAATGGGAAAGGGCTAACCTGACTCCTCTGTCACTGGCCTACTTGAAGCCCTCTTCAATTTCCTTGATGTGTAGCCACAGCCTTCTGGCTGATCTCGTCATCTCCAGCTGTATCCCCAGTATTCAGTCCACACAATTACCAAAAGGACTTCATGCAAATATCTGATTATAGCACTCCCCTGGCTCAAAACTGTTCAATAGTTCCCTACTGTTTTTGAGACAAAATTTAAGTTCCTTAGCAGCACACAAGGCCCTCCATGAGTTGGTCCCTGACTCCTCCTCCAGCTTCATTTCCTATGCTTTCCATGTATGCTCTCTGATACAGCCAAAGCGAACAACTTGCCACCCCTCTGCCACCGCTGCGTTCTAGTTCGCATGGCCGTGCTTTCTGTACACACTGGCTCACTACCTAGCATTTCATCCTCACCACTGTCTGTCTGCTTAATCAAGTGCCCCAAGTCACAGCATAGCTTGAACTCAGGAAAGCCTCACCGAACTCCCAGAGCCTCCTTCCTTGGCTCCCACTCTATTCCGCGCATGCCTCTAGCACGTATTTACCACAAGATCATCTCGCAACTGCAGGTCCGTCCCCTAGACTGTGAGCCCCTTGA
This sequence comes from Indri indri, assembly GCA_004363605.1. Lineage (NCBI taxonomy): Eukaryota > Metazoa > Chordata > Mammalia > Primates > Indriidae > Indri > Indri indri. Next base: position 23,272 of record RJWJ010020838.1, on the reverse strand, counting down.
GCAGAGGTAATGGATCTTTTCATCTCTGTATCTTTAGCCTCTGTACTTTTTGCATCTTCAGGTAGGTACTCAATAAATATTTGTGGAATGAACGTTCTCCCCCGTTCCACCATTCCCGTACTGCCATTTTTCTAACTTCCTCCTCTGCCCCAGTGGCAGCTCCAGGCACCACGTTTTAGCCAGTGGTTCAGCCTGCTATCCCCCCTTCTAGGCAGCAAATTTGACACCTTGCTTCTCCCAATTTTCTAATAGGCAGAAATGGTAAGAAGGTAAACAGCAGTAGGGAAAATCAAGGAGCCAGGATAAATCATAAAATTACTGAGAAAAGTCGGGATAATTTTCTAGAGCCCCAACTCAGCCTCACCCCTGGATTCCCATTCAGTCTGGGTGGTAATATGTGAACGTATATTTTAAGAACACCCCAGGGGTTTCTGACAGCCAGCCAGCTTTGGGGAGCACTCATCTGGAATTAACCGTATGCTACTTTGTGAGGACAGTGTCTGCTTTCCATTTTAATTCCTGGAGGACAATGTCTGGAGTCTATTTAATTTGTTTTGTTACTGCATAACTTGCCTTGTGCTCAGTGAATACCCTGGGGCTGATTCGTAAGTGTATTGGTTTATGGTTGCGACTACATGCACAGAGAAGTTTTTAATAGGCACAGATGTCACATTCTGAAGAATGTCTCAGGCCACCTCTTCCATGCAGGACCACTAGAATATTGATTCTAGTAGGTTGCTCTGTGTTCAGAATTGAATGGCTCACCTCCCCTGCTCCTGCAAATGCTTTTTTTTTTCTCAGCTTGTGGCCCCACTGATGAGCTTCCCTCTTCCCTATACACTCCCACAAATGTTTTTAAGATGACTGCCAAGAACAGAAAATTGCCTGGGGAGGAAGTTCCAATCTACAAGTAGTAGCTTATGTGAACATTTGAAGATGCCAGCTAAAACATATGTTGGCACACAAACCATTATTATTGATGACATCATTCACTGTAAATGTTTTGCCTGACATGGTCACGTGGGGCAAGAAACCCAAGCATGAGCTCAAGCAGGTGCCCTAAATGAGGACATTTAGTCTAGTACCTCTCAAACCAGCTATACATTTCAATCACCTGGGGAGCTTTTTAAAAAAACATGATTCTTGAGCCCCACCCAAGATCTATGGAATCAGACCCTCAGAGAATGAGGCCTAGAGTCATAGGTCTAAAAAGCTCCACAGGTGATCATGGAGAACAGTGACTACTGAGAAACAATGACTAGAATCACCTGGGGAGCTTTCATACCTACTTATCCTGGACATGGAGATTCAAATGCTTTGGTCTGGAAAGGCCCCACAGAAACTATATCTTAACAAGCTGAGATGCTGTTAAGATGATGCTGAGACACAACCAGGCATGAGTTTCCTGGCTCTCTTGGGCAGCAGTACTCAAACTTTAAAGTGCAGAAGAATCACCTGGGATTTTGTTAACTATAGGGAGGTTGTTAAACATGCAAACGCCTGGATCCCAAGCCTAGAGATTTCAGTTGATTTGGTCTAGGGTAGGCCTTAATAATCACCCCCATGTAACTCTGAAGCATGTGGTCCCCAGACCATGCTTTATGAAACACTCTGCTAGGGATACAGAGATGAATTAGATACAGTACCTGTCCTCAGGGTGTTTATAAATTAACAGAGGAAATAAGAGAAATGTAAATTGTCAGGGAACAACTGCTCATGGCATCTAGGGTTCACCAAAACCAGACTGCATTATTGAAGAACTGGTAAGGTTTCAAGTAGAAAGAAAAAGAAAACTAGGGAAAATGTTGTTTTCTCTGACAGGGAAAAAAATAATATAAAGCTTGTCTCAATGCAGAAAACAATTTTTTTTTTTTTTTTTTTGAGACAGAGTCTCACTCTGGTGCCCGGGCCAGAGTGAGTGCCATGGCGTCATCTTAGCCCACAGCAACCTCAAACTCTTGGGCTCAAGCGACCCTACTGCCTCAGCCTCCCGAGTAGCTGGGACTACAGGCATGCACCACCATGCCTGGCTAATTTTTTCTATATATTTTTAGTTGTCCAGATAATTTCTTTCTATTTTTTTAGTAGAGACAGGGTCTCGCTCTTGCTCAGGCTGGTCTCAAACTCCTGAGCTCAAACAATCTGCCCGCCTCAGCCTCCCAGAGTGCTAGAATTACAGGCATGAGCCACCGCGCCCGGCCCAGAAAACAAAATTTTAAAATTACCTTTAGAGTTTTAACCTATTCACTTATTATTATTATTATTTTTTGAGACGGAGTCTCAATCGGTTGCACTGGGTACAGTGCAGTGGTGTCATCCACAGCTCACCGAAACCTCAAGCTCCTGGGCTCAAGTGATCCTCCTGCCTCAGCATCCTAAGTAGCTGGGACCACAGGCACGCGCCACCAAGCCTGGTTAATTTCTTTCTATTTTTAGCAGAGATGGGGTCTTTCTTGCTCAGGCTGGTCTCGAACTCCTGAGCTCAAGCAATCCTCCCGCCTTGGCCCACAGTGCTAGTATTATAGGCGTGCGCCACCATGCCTGGCCCTTCACTTATTATTTTTAAGTAGTCTGATATATAGCAAGTATCATGTCAAAATTGACTGAAAATTATATGTTATCTGAAAGCTATAATTAAAAAGATGATTGACTAACATGATACTGGGTGTTTATAAAATCACATTAAAACATAATGATAATATATACATACACACACACACATATATGTATATTCATAAGAGTGAGTGTAATCATACATTTCCAAAGATCTGAAAACATATTACTAACTTCTCAGCTTAATGACTCATTTTGGCAATCCTATGGAAAATGTCACAGGCAAATCTGAGACCACAAGAAGTTACTGATTTTGGTCTTAGTACTCCCAGATATGGTTGTAGAGAACCTATAAAATCATTTTGCTCCTAAGGTGGGAAGAGAGCTAGGTCAGAAAGGTCAGTTCAACAGTCTGGAATGCATAAAAAACTGTCGTTTTGAACTGTTTTTCTATGGGAGCTGAATGAGGTATAAAATGCCCTATGGGATTTTATGTTCTGGCCACAGCTTTTAACGGGAAAATGTGCCTGAGTCTGGCATGGTTTTTTGGAAGAGATATGTGGAAGACGACTTCAAGCCCTCATCCACAGTTAATAGCCACCATAAACATTTATTGAACATGTATTGTGTGTTAGGTAATACAGAGGCCCTCCCTCAGATGGCTTATACTGGGGAGACAAGGCAAGCACAGAAAGAGGTGATGGACCAGTTTGAGAGACAGGGAGAGAGAGAGAAACAGGGAGAGAGAGAAGGAGAGGAAGGAAGGGAGGGAGGGAGAAAGGGAGGGAGAGAGAGATTTGCGGGGAGATATCTAAATTAAGTATCTGCATGCCAGCTGCTGGGCTAGGCATCATGAATAAAACGGAAAAGGTTCCTGCCCTGCTGCAGTTTATAACCCAGATAAGTAAACCCTAGAATTTATAACACTGTACTATATACTATGATAATGGTAAGCCCCGAAGATAGGCTACCTTATCCAGACTGGGGATGGTAGTGTGTGGGGAAAACTTTGTAGAATAAACAAGGTTGAAAATGATATTTTAAAAAATAGGGGTTAAACAAGCAAAGAGTAGCAGAAGAGTGCTCTAAGCGGAGGGAATGACATCTCGTGAAGGCCCAAGGCAAGAAAGAGCATGGCATTCATGTAGAGCGGGGGCAAAGGAGCAGAGGGAGGAAGAGACTGGGTGTGTACCAGGGACAGTGTGGCCACCAGTCAGGTTAGAGTGCTCGAAGATGGGTCTGCCAGGTTAGGAGGCAACAGAGTCTGTCTTCTATCTGGGAGTAGTGGGCACTCACTTAAGGTTACTGAGCCAGAAGGGAGAAGCATGCGCAAAGCAGTGGTTTAGGAAGATGAGTCCATGAGTATGAGCAGGGTGGGGGGATGCTCAGAAGGATTTCTCAGAGCAGGCTCTAGTCAAGGTTCAACAAATTCTTTGATCTAACTACTGTATTTCCCTGCTTTGCGATTGCTTCTTGTCTCTCTCCCTATGCGTAGTACTTCCCACGACACACAAGTGTAGGCAATCTGGACTGACTACACTCCTGTTAGATGAATGTGAAGTTTCTATCTATGACCTGAATGGAGATCGGAAAAGCCGACGAACGTGGCCCAACTACTATGAACGGGCGCATGGGCTTGTTTTTGTCCTGGATTCCTGCGACGTGGAACGCATGCAGGAAGCCAAGATCATCTTAACACGTCTGCTGTCTGATGAAAGAGTGGCAGGGAAACCCATCTTACTGTAAGATTCTGCCTTTGTGTCCTATTTTTCCTTCCCAATTTGTATCTTAAGTATAGAAATGAAGGGCTGGGTGGTCCCTTTGTCACACCCAGCCAGACCTCCTGTTCCTTAGCCTCAGTGAGGTGGAGTGGCCCAGCCCTCTGGAGGCTGTTTTCAAGAGCCACTTTTACCACACATTGCCATGGGGGACATGCTACCTAACTGTACAAAGGTAAATTTGAAGGTAAGTATCAAAGCGGAATGGAAAGTGATATCTGGATCTACCACCCCCATTCCTTCCTCAAGACTGTCTTCCTGAACTTTCTTCTAATCTTTTCTAGTTTCAGTCTCTGATCCTGAGACTTCATGGCGGCAGAGAACAACCCCTATTTTGTATAATCAATGCCAGTGGCCTCTTCTCTGAGCTGATTGCTCAAGAGTTATATAATCAGGACTTATTTCAGCGTGACAATTCAGGTGGCCAGTCAATTCTCACCCCTCCCCGCCAAGCCCAAATCCCTTTTTCATTCCTCACTAGCAACTCCAACTAGACCTTGAACAGAGTTTGGGAGAGGATATAAAAACTCCAAATCTGTTCATATCCCAGTAGAAATTCATTCATATATTCTCTCTTTCCTTCTCTCTCTCTCTCACATATTCTCTGTTCTAGCCTGGCAAACAAACAAGACAAGAAGAATGCCCTCCTACCTTGTGATATTATTCAATATCTACTCCCGGAAAGGCTAGTGAATGAGCGTCATTCCCTGTTCAGAGTGGTAAGTTGTCGACCTCTTCCTTCCCTCTTCTTCTAGAGCCCAGCTGAGACAGCCCTTGGCCCCTTCCATAATCAGCCGCATATGCTGAGTTTGGGGCACAGTCTCTGCCTACCAGGCAACATATACAGTGATGATTTCTGACTTGATGGCGATAACAAGTATTGCATTCTACCTTCAAAATAGCTCTGTGAAGTTAGATGTTTTAACATCCCCATTTTATGGATAAAAAAGCTAAGGCTCAGAGACCCTAAATGACTTGTTCAAGGTCATACATCCAAGACACCACAAGCACTTTATTAAAGGCTCTCAGCTTTTGTGTCTTTCATTTACCTCCTCAGGGGTGACTACTTAGTGCCTCCTAGGAAATTTCAGAGCCTCTCTAGGCACAGAGGAGCTTATGTGTACCTCTGCTCTTTGGATGACAGTGGTTAAGCTTGTGGGCCTCAGGGGTCCCAGGCTCCAGGTCTGAAGCCTTCTCTTCTCTTTTTTTGTCACAGGAGCCATGTTCAGCCAGCCAACATCTCCCAAGAAGGAACTATCAACCCCTAATTAGAGGGCTGCAGTGGCTATTAGATGTCATTCAACGGAAACATGAAGAGCCATGTACTCACCGACCACCACCTGCTTCAAGCATCCCAACCCCCGGGCATTCCCAAAGATGTGGAGAAAGACACTCATCAGAAAGGTACTAAGGTGCCTCTATTAGACTTGCTGATAAGAATAGAAGCAGGAGTCAATCTTCCACATAAGCAGGGAGTTCTGGTAGATGAATGGATTCTGAGTGGCGCTGAGCAAGTCTCTCAACATCAGGTGGCCCAAATGGGGCTAGGGCAGTACTCACTAACGTTCCACTATTGTTAGGTATATCCCATCCCTGGCGCAACTAGAGTGGTCATGTGAGTGGCATGAGTTTCATAAAGGTAAAGCCAACCTATCAGCATTAGAGCTTCTCTAAAACAGGGCTTTATTCTCTGATTTGCCATGTGGAGGAGAAAAGGAAGATGAGCCCCTGAAGGAGCCCACTGGCATTATTCTATAGATTAATGTCATGGAACTGCTCCACATTCTCAGCCTCTAGTTCTCTGATCCTCCCGATAATGAGGAGGACAGAAATGTTGAAAAGAGGAAAAAGAAAACAGAAGGTGATCAAGGTTTTGAGGAGTAAAAGGCCTAAATGTCCTCTTGCTCTGTTGTCACTGTCATTGCCCAAAAGCATATGGCAGGGATGGGGTAGTAGCTGCAATAAATAAAGAAGCTTAAAGTGTGTCTGTTTCTACTACTGCTGTGTCCTCTCCATCTTCCCCAGCGTCTGTACCAAAATGACAACATCCGAAAACAAAAGACAGTGTCCAGGACAACAATCAATGGAAGCTAGGCCCCTAAAGTCAATCCTACGGGTAAATGGTTCTTTAAATGTTAACGCCCAGGGACCAATCCCTGAACTCTTGGACACCAACTTACTCTCCCTCCTCCCCATCTTCTTGCTGTACAGAAAGAAGGCTTTAAATCCAGGACTGAAAAGAATAGATCAGTAACATTTGCTATAGATGAACGCACGAAGGAAGGTGAATGTTCTGTGAAAAATAGAGCTAAAGGGACTACTGAGCTTCCCTATAATCGATGCAAAGACCTACAGACTCCAGCTCTGCATGATGATGGCAATCTTTTTAAAGGTAATGTTAGATCAGTGGTTAGAGAAGATATATAGGCCATCTCTCACAATTTCTATAATAGTATTCCAATTTTGAGCCTGAAATTCTTTTTACACACTATGGTTGGTGGTTAAGAAAAGAATACAGGGAGAGTGCTTGGGGACCACTTTCTGGTAGCCCAGTATGATACCTCATCACTAGTTGACACGAGATCTTTAAATGACCATAGGGTTATCTTAAAGGGTATGATTTCCAGTGGCAGAAGTACAAACTGGCACAAAATTTACGGAGGGTAGTTTGGCTATCTCCCTCCTTCCTTCTCTTTCTCAATCTACACATCAAGAACCTTAAAAATGTGAATATGCTTTAAGCCAGTACTCTCACTTCTTGAGCTGCATCCAAAGTTAATCACAGGCCAGGCGCAGTGGCTCACGCCTGTAATCCTAGCACTCTGGGAGGCTGAGGCAGGAGGATCTCTTGAGGCCAGGAGTTTGAGATCAGCCTGGACAACATAGTGAGACCCTATCTTTACAAAAAAATTTTAAAAAGTAGCCAGGCGTGATAGCATGTGCTGGTAGTCCCAGCTACTTGGGAAGCTGAGGCAGGAAGATCTCTTGAGACTATGAGTTCGAGGCTACAATGAGCTATAATCAGGCCACTGTACTCCAGTCTGGGCAATGGAGTGAGATGCTGTCTCTAAAAAATAAACAAATAAATAAAAATTTAAAAATTAAAAAATAAAACCCACAAAGATACCTACAAAAAATAAACCCACAAAGATAACTATGTCAGTACTCTGAAAAAGTATGCCCAAGGATGTTCAATCACAGCGTTATGTGCGATAGCTAAAAGCAGGAAACAACCTAAATGTCCAACAATGGGGAACAGCTAAATAAATTATGATGTAGCCACACAGTGAAATACTATGCAGATATTAAGAAGGCTAGTGTTAACTTATATTTACTGACATGGAAAGTTTTCTACAACCTGGCATTTTGTTAGGGAAAATGGCAACTTAGAGTATACCATGTACAGTGTGATGTATATTCATGTATAGAGGTATCTGGAAGGATATCACCAAAATATGAGCAGTGGTTTTCTTGAGGGGTGAGATACCAGGTGATTTTGAGAATTAAAAGGCCTAGGTACCTCTCCTTTGGATTTTTTATTGAAAATTTTCTTGTTTATAATAAGCAGATGTCATTTTTCCCAATACAATAAAAACATTTTTTTAAAAAGCTGTGAGGGCTTGAAGGCTCTCTGCTGTTAACGGCCACTCTTTCTCAGTATTCCTCAGGACTCTAGTCTCCCAGATTGTCAACTGTCAATATTATAATGTAACCTCAGCTCTGAAAGGAATATAGTCCTTCAGGCTACCCTGGAGCCGTGGATTGTTAGACCTACATGGAGGGGTCTGGACTTGGCCAGGGCCACTACTCTGGGGACAGGGAGTGGGGATGAGAGTTGAGTAGAAGGAATCTGGTAAAAGAAAAGAGGAAACACTTTTCTAAACGTTCCCAACTCTGTGTGTAAAACTGAAATCCATTTTCATTTCTATATAATCTCAGAATTCAGGGCAAAAAAGAGAACGGATACCCGGGATACAAAGAAGATGTTACCGGAAAGTGTCTGTGAAGGCGACTTTTGTTCCTATGGTTAGTATTCATTAAATGAAGGGCAAAGGGGAGAGAGCAAGAGTGAGAGAACGTATGAGGCTGGGGCAGAGAGTGGGTACCTCGAGGGGTAGAGTCTACACCCCTTTTAAAACTGGCCAACACCCTCCTACCCTGACGTGGTCTGGGAAAGACAAGAAATCTGGCACTTGGCTTCATTTGCAGTGACTGGCCATTTTCTTTCCCTTTTTACTTTTAACAGAGAGATAAAGAGAAAAATGGAGGGAAATCAAAAGACACATCTAGTATCCCTCCCTCAGAAAATGGGTTGAACTCCAGAACCATTAGGACTACTTAGTTTTCTAATTTCTATCTGATAACATCTCTACAGTCCCCCTACAACTCTACAAACTCTAACATCACATCCCTGAGAACCCACATTGTTCCTGTATACCTATGTTCCAGCCATCAAATTAATTCCATGCTCACTGAGAGGCTCCAGAAAAGTTAGGAGCTTGAACGCATTCAACCCTCTATCCCAAAAGTGGTAGTGGCGGTAGTTATTTACTATTTACTACTACTACAAATTGAGTATCCCTTATCTGAAATGCTTGGGACCAAAAGTGATTTGGATTTTAGATTTTGGAATATTTGCATTATATAAACTTAGCAGTTGAGCATTCCTAACCCGAAAATCCAAAATGGTCCAATGAACATTTCCTTTGAGTGTCATGTCAATATTCAAAAAGTTTTGAATTTTGGAGCATTTTGGATTTTGGATTATGAATACTCGATTTGTATTACTTTCACCGTGAGTACCACAAGCCAGCATTTATTGAGTGCCTTTTGGATGCCAGGCACAATACTACGTTCTTCACATCCATTATTTTATTCACAACAAACAATGCTTGGAGGTAGGCACTATACCTGATTGCATTTTATAGATGGGGAAACTATACGGCAGAGAAGTTAGGTAACTTGCCCAAGGTCCCACCACCTGTAAAAAGCAAAGCAGGATGTTCTCACTCATGTGTGGGAGTTACAAAAATGGATCTCATGAAGATAGAGAGTAGATTGGTAGTTAGCAGAGGCCGGGAAAGGTGGGGGGCAGGGGGGATGAAGAGAAGTTGATGGGTACAAATAATACAGTTTGATAGAAGAAATAACACCCAGTGTTAAACAGATTAGTAGGGTGACTATAGTTTACACAATAGTCTATCGTATATTTCAAAATAGCTAGAAGAGAATGATTTGAATGTTTCTACCACAAAGAAATGCAAATATTTAAGGTGATAAATATCCCAATTACACTGACTTGATCTTTACAAGTTATATGAATGTATTAAATTATCACATGTATCTTGAAAATATATATATTATATATATCAATAAAAAATAAAATTTAAAAGAACAATTTTGGTGAGGGGAAAAAAGTAGAACAAGGAACTGAATCCAGATCTGTGTGACTCTAGAGCTACTTTAGGCCAGAAAAATCCATTTATGTTTTTCTCAAACTCTATCCAGAAAAAGAAAGCTATATCCAGGAAAAAATGCTGAAGGGTATCCTGTCAGGAGAATTATATTAATATCAATCAGTGCATCAATAGTTGTAGCAGACACAGTTGATTGAGCACTTCCATTTTGCCAGGTGCTGGGCTAAGTGCTTTATATATATCATTGCCTTTCATCCTCACAAGCCTGTGAAGTCAATTCTATTATCACCATCTTACAGAGGCAGAAACTGATGTTCTGAGAGGTAAATAATTTGTCCAGGGCATCCACAAGGGAGGTGGCAGAACTGATTTTCAAACTAAGGTCCAACTCCATAACCCATGCTCTTAGCTCTACCCTATATCATCTCACCAAACAGTATAAACCAACTAACCAATAATTGTTTATGAGGAACAGAAATCTTACACAAAAAGATTCATCTCACAACCCCATCTGGAAGGTCTGATACTGTCTAAGACTGTATTATTTGCTCCTATCTTCAAGGGAACCACCCCAAGCACCTTATGGGTCTTTGACACAACTCTGATTGAGGGTCAGCTTATTAGTCATGGAGCTGGAAGGAAACTTACAGAGCCTCTTGTCCAATCCCTCTTGTTATACAGATGAGGAACTTGGGGTACGGAGAGATTACGACTTGCCTAAGATGGTACAGCCGATCGCTGGCAGAGCTGCTCCTAAATGCAGATCTCCTGTGTGCCCAAGCCAGTAGTCTACCCTCTCCGAAAATACTGCATCCTCCTCGGGTCTTCCTTGGCTTCTCAGCCTACACCCTCTCCTCCAGTTTGCCCAATTAATATCACGGGAGTATTCTGCTTTCAATCGTTCTTACCAGAGGATGCAGCCATTACCTCCACTGAAGAAGATGGGAAAGTGAGGTGAAGTGTACCCTATGAACATGAACTGAGTGGAGAATTTAGTTTGAATGACCTCTAATAAAACTGAATTTCAGTATATTGGAACATTCCCTTTGTGCAATGTATGTGTTCCTGGGTATCAACCAAATTTTCCTACACAGAATCTGTTAATCACAAAAACTTATTTAAAGAACACTCCCACTAATACAGCCAGTATACCCTTATTCGTGTGAAGGAAAAAATATCTTTTTTGAGTGAATCTTAATTTTGTTGCTACAGGTTATTAATGTACTTTCCAAACCTCTGATCAAGCTGGGTGACCTGGCAATATCCCCCAGTGACAACAGGAAAAACTGCCTACCTTACAGGTCTGTTGTGAAGTTTAAGGGGGACAATCCATACAAAAATGTTTAGCATAGCGCGTAGCATATCCTAAGTAGCTCATTAAATGTTAGCTACCATTATTATGATTTAGGTGAGAAGCTTGGTCAGGTCATTTGAAAACTATATCCCCCCTTCTGGGAGAGGGGTATTCCTTTTCCCCTTTTCTATGCAGAGCAACTCAAAGGGTGATTCTAAAGTACAAAGAGCATGGAGAATCTAGGGTATTACAACCATTGCCTCCCATATCTTTGTCTTTGAGAATGCTAAATCTGTCAAAGAGGCTTTATAAATCTATATCTCAGCACAGAGACCAAAATAAGGATAGTTTCTCGAGCCCAGAGGGCAAATTTTCTTAAAGGCAAGTGGTTACCTTGGGGTTTCTCTTCTTTAGTTGTCAATGTCTTAGCCTCTCTCCAGGACTTTTAGAGTCTAGCACCTGTCACAGGCACTTCCAGCATATGAATGACCCTGGCTCATCGTTAAATAAGGCCCACATGGCTCTGAGTATTTGTCCATTTTATCTTTCGAGACAGACCTGGGCTTTCTGAGAATTCACTATGAATAGGCAGAAGAGTCCTTCTGCTGTGAACGGTTTCCAACTCCTGCACTCCAGTTCCCATCCTTCATTCACGTGTTGTATCTACCCGCCAGTAGTATCCTGGCAGCACGGTTGCTAAGCAATCTATGATCTATAGGACATGTGTCATATAGTTAGCACACAACAAAGGTAGAGAAAGAACAGTGATCATTCAGGGTTGAAGGATGGAAACCAGTAGTAGCTAACCCAGCTATAAATCCCCCAGAGATGCGAGTGTTGGTGCTTGGGCCATACCAGTTGTGTTTTGAATATCACTCTTCTCTCCCGGTAACCTCCTCAAAATCACTCATTTTTCAAGGCAGTTGCCACTGGTAAGACATAATACTCAAGTATACTGAACACAACATCACTCTCCTTGGGCAGGAGAATCCTGCCAACTAGTATTCTTAATCATTAAGATGCCACTGGCCATGGCTGGGAGAAGAGTCAAGCCTGGACTCACTGCTTTGTTACTCAACCCTGTAAACACTTTATCAGGAGACCAAAACTTGAATTTCTGACAGGAAGGGGTGTAGAGAATAAGAGCTATCATCCAGCTTTCCAGGACTTGAATCATCCCCTCATCTTACTTCATTTTCACAGGTGTGCCCAGAACAACTACAGCCATTGCACCCCAGCCTGTGTTTTATTCCTTCAGCTTTAATATTAATAATTTATATTTCCACTCCCCTTGCCTTTTCTTTCACGTCAAGCTCTGTGGGAAACACAGGTGGAGCTGTTATCCCAGGCAATAGAGAAAGCAGTATGTATACTCTCTGCTGTTGGCATATAGATAACATCAGCTCAGGGTCATGGGAATCAGGGGGCTTGTACTTCCCAGGAAGTGCCCAGCTCAGGTCCAGCGCACCCAGGAAGGCTCTGCTGCCAGGTAGTGGGCACAGCAATGTTAATGAAGCACTGAGGCTGTGCTGTGTGCTGATGACTCAGGAATCCCACGCGATCCCACCCTTGTGCTAGTCACCACTTCCAGGAACTAAAATAGACTTCTGGTGCTAAAAGACAGCAGGCCTTTAGGTCTGCTGAGAAAAATGAGCCCAGTCCCAAGAACTGGCGTGCTATTCAATACAATGGAATGTTACATAGCCATTAAAGATGGCAATTATGTGCACTGTGTGGGTAGAAACCACAATGTGAAATAATGTTAAGTGAAAACAGCAGAATAGGAAAGAGCAGGTACACATGCTGATCCTAACTAAGTAAAGCATACACATAAGAATACACTCCTAAAGAACTTAAAAGAATGAAGAGCACCATAGTTCTTTTAGATTCCACATCCCCTCCCCAAACATGTTTTTAATAATACATTTTTTTTTAGAAATGCGTCATGCTGATCACACTAGGTTACAAAGACATCTGCCTTTTAGCTGACACAGGAGTTAACTGCACAGACAATTTGATTCAGGGACTAGAGAAGAACTGAATACTAAGGGGGATGGTGCTCTGTCATTTGCAGCAACATGGATGGAACTGGAGGTCATTATGTAAAGTGAAATAAGCCAGGCACGGAAAGACAAATATCACATGTGCTCACTCATACGTGGGAGCTTGAAAAGTGGATTTCATGGTGGTAGAGAGTAGAATGATAGTTACCAGAGGCTGGGAAGTAGGGGGATGAAGAAAAACTGGCTAATGGGTACAAAAATACAGTTCGATAGAAGGAATAAAATCTGGTGTTCAAAAGTTCGGTAGGATGACTATAGTTAACAATAATTTACTGTGTATTTTAAAATAGCTACAAAAGAAGAATTCAAATGTTCCCAACAAAAAGAAAAAATGAGGTGACGAATATCTCAATTATCCTGATCTGATTATATGCTGTATATTCATGTATCAAAATATCACATATACCCCCAAATACATACAACTATTATTTATCAATAAAAAAAATCATTGAGCTGGATCATTCCCCTTCCTCCTCCCCGGCTTATGTTCAGGACACTTACTCAAACACAATTACCATTTCAGGTTTAGCACTACAATGAGAAATTCCTTCCAAACCCCAAGCTGACCAAATAACTCTAAGATGTGAGTTTAAGGAAACTTATATTTAGACCTCTTTGAAGTTGGGCTGCTGTGTTTTGAACCAGCCTTGTTTATACTGAACGAAGGGAACTGGGTTTGTTTGATAGGGTGCTAGAAGTTCCTTATTTGTAAAAGAATTGCTACATGGTACCCCTCTTTGTCACCTTGTCACGGGTAGAACTTACAGTTAGTCAAACATCTAGCACACATCTGGGTATCTGGGTGAGTAAAACTCTCACCCTGGAGCCCTGGTCTCAACACCTGCTCAGACCGGATTTTTCTAGAATTTGCTTTCAATCAGCATGTTTAGTTTTTAAAAGACTAAGTTTAGTTTCTTTTAACTTTGCATTTTGAAATAATTTTAGATTTACTGAAGAGTTATAAATACGGTACAGAGTTCACATATACCCTTCCCCCAGCTTCCCCTAATAGTAACATCTTACTTCTAGTACATTGATCAAAACTACCACATTAACATTAGTAAAATACCAGCTATTAAACAATAGACTTGATTTAGACTTTATCGGTTTTTTCACTAAAAAAAAACCTTTTTTTTGTTCAGGATCTAATCCAGGATTTCATATAGCATCTATAGTATGTTTAGTTTGAAAAAAAAAAAACCCACCTCTAGAAACAAGTTTCCTCTTAGGAGGTTGAATGAGCAGGGTAGTAGGTGTTCTGAGCAATTGATGATCCGGAGCTATTCCACCCAGAAGGGAACTCCATCACTTACTTCTGTACCAAAGCCCTTAATCCATGACACCTCATCACAGTTATTTTCACAAAACATGTCCTACATTAGCACTTCTCACAGTAGTACTAAACAATTTGACAAGTGGGTTATTTTTAGCAATGAATATTATGAAAGTGACAAAATGAGAGGGATGGCCTTCCCTGTCTGTTTTCTATGCTTCATTTTTCTTCAAACTGTATTTAAACTTTTACTAGAAGCTATCATATTTAACTAAACCATAAATCCTGAGAAACGCCCACAACAGGGAAGGAACTCTTTCCAACATGTGTTTGGTTTTGTTCACCTAAAATTAAATATTGAAAACTTACCAAAAACAAATTGATTAGGTTAATTTTGGTAGTTAACCTCAAGAATGAGAAGGGAAAGCAGGCCAGGACATCCATTTATTCATGTGACAAATAATCAGATTATTAAGAATGACTCAATTCATGTATGCTATGTGCCAGGCAATTTGCAAAGTGCTTTACATGCATATATTGTTTCACTGAATCAGTCAAAACAATCACATGAGGTAAGTACTATTAATATTATTACCCTTATTTTACAGAGAGAGGAATGGGGAATAGAGGGTTGGAGAGAGAAAGTAACTTGCTGAAGGTCACACAGCATGTAAGTGATGAAGCCAGAATTCGAGCCCAGGTCAGCCTTATTCCAAAGCTGCTCTACTTGGCTAGTATGCTGTATCACCTTTCTGAGCACCTGCCACACTTCAGACACCATGCTAGGTGTTAGAGATACAACAGTGACTAAGTGTATAGTTTGTCCTCTCAAACTTTACAGTCTAGTTGGAGGAGACAGACTATTAAACAGCTGAGTATAACATAGCCCTCTCTTCTTCTCAGGTATTCCTTGCTTTGTTACATGTAAAGGTAATCAGTAACTACAAATGGTGAATGTAAACATCTCAAAATATTTAAATTCCTTTTCTAGGTCCTCAGAGCAAAGGCCTCTCCCCTCCATGTGTCCTGAGGCTCCCTAACAGTTATGAATACACTTGAGGATATTTACATGTTCTTCCATTGTGTGGCTCTGGGCCAGATGTGGGCATTGTCACCTCTCTTGGTCTCCTTTGAGAAAAAACAATGAGAAATAAAATGTGGAGATACATATATTGATGGAATAGAATCAGCTGATGGAAAGTTTTCAAGTCTGGGACATAATAGTTATATTCATTTCAACTATCCTTTTGCACTTAAATTAATTGGTGAGCACCGAGGGAGCCTCAACTGGTTCATGACTGTACTTTATGGGCCATTTTGAAATATATTCCTTAGAAAAATGACAGTGATGACCCTATAAGTTACAAATATGCAATGTGATTTTGAAGGTGAAGGGGTGGAAGACCTAAATCTCAAGAAACAACAATCTCTTCTCCCTTCCAGCCCCAAAACAATCAAATGGCATTATCAAATACCTTCATCCTGTGGTTCTCAACACTGGCTACACATTGAAATCACCGGGAAAATTTCAATATTACCATCTCCTGTGTCCCACCCCAAGATTGTGATGATTTAATTGGTCTGGGTATGGCCTGGGCTCTGGAAGTTTGGAAAGTTCCCTGGGGGATTTTAATGTGCAGATTAATTTGGGAACCACAGCCCTAATCAGAGGATCATAATCCTGGCTGCACATTCAAATCACCTTGAGGATCTTTTAAAATTCCAGATGCTTGGGCCACACCCCAGTCTAATTAAATCAGAATATCTGGGGGTAAGGCTCAAGCCCCAGGAACTAGGTTTTTTTAAAATCCCCCAGGTGATTCCAATGTGCCAAGACTGGAAACCACTGCAGTAGGTGAAACTCCAAACCTGCAAGGGCAATGACAAAATGTACACTCACTGCTTCAGCAACTCTTAAGATGAGCCTAACGAGAAGAAGCCAGTTCTACTTAATAGAAGACAGGTAAGAAGCAGGCCAAGGACAAACCCTTAAAACAACTGTCCTACTGTAATATTAAAATGAGTTCACTTTTCTCGCACATGCATGAGGGTTAATTTTATAGCTTGGCTAGGATTATAGCAACTGATGATGTCTAAGCCACACTTTCTACCATACCCACCAAAATAAGTGCAGAAGGAATGGAAAAGAAAATGTGTTAAAGAGATGAAAACCTTTGCACAGGACTCAAAACCAGTGCTCAAAACTCCCAGGTAGCTCTAGATGAGGAGAAAGCTTTTCTGCTTGGAGACAAAAACCCCAGTGATTCTCATCCTTGGCTACATATTAGAGTCATCTGAAGAACTTTTAAAATAATGATGCTAGGGCCACACCCAAGATGAATAAAAAGTACCTCTGAGGAGATGGTGCCCGGGAACCCGTTTTAAAAGGTCCCCAGGTCGTTCTAATGTGCAATCATGGCTAAGAATAGTCACTCTAAACCAGTGGTTCTCAAACTTGAATGTGCATCAC
Organism: Indri indri; assembly: GCA_004363605.1. NCBI lineage: Eukaryota > Metazoa > Chordata > Mammalia > Primates > Indriidae > Indri > Indri indri. The sequence continues at coordinate 6,424 of RJWJ010020838.1, read as the reverse complement.
AATCATCTGTATGGCATGCTAAAACAGATTGCTGGGCCCCAGCCCCAGCCTTTCTGATCCAGTTGGGGTGGAACCCAAAAGTTTGCATTTTTCACAAGCTCCCAGGTGATGTCAAAGCTGCTGGTCCAAGGACCACACTTTCACAGGTAAAGCACGACCCAGACCAGTGGTTTGCTACTTTGGCGGCACACTAGAATCACTGGGCAGTGTCGGGGCATTTTTAAAAGACTGATGCCTGAGCCCCTCCCTAACCCAATTAAATTGGAATGCCTGGGGCCCAGGCATCAGTCTTTTTAAATTGCTCTCCAGATGACACTAATGTGCAGTCAAGTTTTCGATCCACTGCCATAGACCTAGATGCTTTACAACTGGAAGAGATCATTTACTATAAACCCCCAAATCTGGGAATTTATAGCTACTTTAGTTACCACTAGTCTTCATATCCCAACCCCAATTTCTACTGTTCTTCCTTACCCTTTACTATGTATTAATACTAACAATGTGACCAATTTAGGTTGACCAACTTGTCCCGGTTTATCTGACATGCTCCCAGTTTTAGCACTGTAAGTCTCATGTCCCAGGAAAATCAGGACGGTTGGTCACAGTACTAATGTTTTACAGCTCACAAACTGTAATACAATACTATTAGATTATTCTTATAACACCCAGCACCCAGATCTTGGTTTCTAAACACCATTCTCCATTGAAAGGAACCAGGGTTCATTGGAAATGGCTGATTCGAGAACTAGGGCAGGGAAAATGTACAGTGAGCCTGAGAATCTTATGCCAGAATCTAAGGAAGTGCTCAAATACTAATGGAGGCGTGTCTAAACAACATGGGAGTCAAGCCTGAGAGGACTCCCACTGGCCAAACTGGAGAAAATTTGGACATCAAAAAGAAAATGATTGAACTGAACTTAAAACACTGAATTCAAATAAGAAAAATATCAAGTGATATTTGAAAAAAAGAAAATAACTTTGTCACCATTGGAAGTAACTATTATATCAACTTCTTGCTCTGAAAATTGCTATTTAAGGGGAAAGAATTAGGCATTTACCTTGCCTTTTTGGAGGAACTCTAGTTTATACCCTACAGGTGAGGAAAAGCTCATCTTTACAGAATAATGCCAGCTAATAAACATAGACTGAAAGAATTAGGAAATCAACATTTGCAACCCCTGATTTTAAAATAAATTTTAAAAATTAAAAAAAATGACTGAGTCAGGAAATAGTAATCAATGGATACTAAAATCTTTAGGTGAGAGGTTGTTGGGAAACAGTATAGTTACATGAGGCCAAATAACACCCCACAGATTTCTTGTTAATTACAAAGAGAAAATTACACAGAGTTCTGAGGGCCATCAACCTCACCATCACCTTTCTTAAGGGTGGACAACTGACATTATGCACCTCATAATGGGATGCAACATGAAGTATACACCATCACTCAAGAAGTATTCTTGTCAAAAATGTTTTAATCTGAATCTAATCAAGCCACTAGACCTACAAGAAATTCAGGAGCCAGAAGGAGTTAACCACCACCTTAAGGAAACAAACCATCCTGATTTGCCCAGGACTGAGGGCTTTCCCAGGATAAGGAGTAGTGCTCAAACTGGGAGAGTTAGGGCAAACCAGGATAGTTGGTCACCCTACAGTCAGATAAATCCATAACATGGGGCAGACTTGGTATACAAAAAGTCAGTGTCATGAAAAAAAGTAGGGAGAACATTCTAGATTAAGAGAGACTAAAGAGACACAACTACCAAATAAAACGTGAATTAGTCATAAAAGACATTTTAGGGACAGTTGGGGAAACTGAATATAGAGCAGTGTGACCCTGCCAGTACATAGATGTAAATGAACTATGTCACTAAGCACACTAATGCAGCTGCCGGTTCTTTTTTTGTTCTTACAAGACTCTCAGTGAAGAATGTGGTACTCTGATGTATACCCTGGTGCAAGCTCCTTATCTCCCTGTGAACCAACAGGCAGTATGTAGACCACACTTTAGGAAACACTAGATTACATATTAGATGATATTATTGAAGACTGGTAAGGTATTGTTAATTTTATTAGCTGAACTTATAGTATTATATAGTTAGGTAGAAAAATGTCCTTATGCTTAGATGCATGCTGAGGTATTTAAAGGTAAAGTGTCAAGATGTCTACAACTTACCTTTCAAATGGTTTAGCAAAGAACATATACACACAGAGATAAAGCACATACAGCAAAATGTTAACATTTGTTCAATCTTGATGGTGGCTATACTGGTGTTCATTGTACTATTGTTTCTTTATTATGGGGGTACAAATGTTTAGGTTACATGTATTGCCTTTGCCCTGCCCCAGTCACAGGTACAAGCATGTCCATCCCTCAGACAGTGCGCACCGCACCCATTAGGTGTGAATATACCCATCCCTTCCTCACCCCCCCAACTGCCTGACACCCGATGAATGTTACTACTATATGTGCACATAAGTGTTGATCAATTAATACCAATTTGATGGTAACATTGTACTATTCTTTCAGCTTTCTTACATGGTTGAAAATTTTCATAATAAAAATGATGGAAGCATGATTCTTACAGGATATATAGGCCTTCCTCATTTTATTGAGTTTTGCTTTATTATGCTTCACAGATATTGCATTTTTTAAAATATTTAAGATCTGTGTCAATTCTGTGTCAAGCAAGTCCATCGGCTCCATTTTTCTAACAGCATGTGCTCATTTCTTGTCTTTATGTCACATTTTCAAACTTTTTCATTATTATTATATGAATTATGATGATCTGTCATTAATGATCTTTGATGTTACTACTATAATTGTTTAGGGGCACCACAAACCACACCCATATAAGATGGTGAACTTAATAAATGCTGTGTGTGTTCTGACTGCACCACCAGCCATTCCCCCATTTCTTTCCCTCTCTTCAGGCCTCCCTATTCCCTGAAACACAAAAATATTGAAATTAGGCCAATTAATAACTCTACAATGGCCTCTAAAGTAATCAAGTGGAAGGAAAAGTTGCATGTCTCTCACTTTAAATCAAAAACTAGAACTGATTAAGCTTAGTGAGGAAGGCATGTCGAAAGCCAAGACAGGCCGAAATCTAGGCCTCTTGTGCCAAACAGTTAGCCAAACAGTGAATGCAAAGGAAAAGTTCTCCAAGGAAATTAAAAGTGCTACTCCAATGAGCACATGAATGATAAGAAAGCAAAACAGCCTTATTGCTGATATGGAGATAGTTTTAGTGTTCTGGATAGAAGATCAAACCAGCCACAACATTCCCTTAAGCCAGAGCAAGGCCCTAGCTCTTTTCAATTCTATGAAGGCTGAGAGAGGTGAGGAAGTTGCAGGAGAAAAGCTGGGAGCTAGCAAAGGTTGGTTTATGAGGTTTAAGGAAAGAAGCTGTCTCCCTAACATAAAAGTGCAAGGTAAAGCAGCAAGGGCTGATGGAGAATATCTAGAAGATCTATCTAAGATAAATGATGAAGGTGGCTACCCTAAACAACGGATTTTCAAAGTAGATGAAACAGCCTTCTACCAGAAGATGCCATCTAGGACTTTCATGGCTAGAGAGAAGTTAATGCCTGGCTTCAAAGCTTCAAAAGACAGGATGACTCTCTTGTTAAGGGCTAATGCAGCTGGTGATTTTCAGTTGAAGCCAATGCTTATTTACTATTCCGAAAATCCTGGGGCCCTTAGGAATTATGCTAAATCTACTGTGCCTGTAGTCTATCAGTGGAACAACAAAGCCTAGATAACAGAACACCTGTTTATAGCATGGTTTACTGAATATTTTAAGCCCACTTTTGAGACCTACGGCTCAGAAAAAAAGATTCCTTTCAAAATATTACTGTTCATTGACAACGCACCTAGTTACACAAGACCTCTGATGGAGATATACAAGGAGATTAATATTGTTTTCATGCTTGATAACATAACATCCATTCTGTAGCCATATATCAAGGAGTAATTTTGAATTTCAAGTCTTACTATTTAAGAAATACATTTTGGGCCGGGTGCAATGGCTCACACCTGTAATCCTAGCACTCCGGAGGCCAAAGCAGGAGGATTGCTTGAGCTCAGGAGTTCAAGACCAGCCTGAGCAAGAGCGAGACCCCATCTCTACTAAAAATAGAAAAGAAATTGGCCAAACAACTAAAAATAGAAAAAATCGGCTGGGCATGGTGGCGCATGCCTGTAGTCCCAGCTACCTGGGAGGCTGAGGCGGGAGGATCGCTTGAGCTCAGGAGTTTGAGGTTGCTGTGAGCTAGGCTGACGCCACGGCACTCTAGCCCAGGCAAGAGAGGAGACTCTGTCTAAAAAAAAAAAAAAAAGCGAGATCCCTTCTCTACTAAAAATGGAAAAATTAGCTGGGTGTCATGGCATGTGCTTGCAGTCCCAGCTACTTGGGAGGCTGAGGCAGGAAGATCACTTGAGCCTAGGAGTTTGAGGCTGCAGTGAGCTACAATGCTGCCACTGCACTCTACCCAGGGGGACAGAGTGTGACTGTGTCATAAAAAAAAAAAAGTGCATTTTGTAAGGCTATAGGTGCTATAGACTGTGATTCTTCTGATGGATCTGGGCAAAGTAAATCGAAAACATTCCAGAAAGGATTCACCATTCTAGATGCCATTAAGAATATTTATAATTCCTGGGACAAAGTCAAAATATCAACATTAAAGGGAGTTTGAAAGAAGTTGATTCAAGCCCTCATGGATGACTTTGAGGGGTTCAAGATCTCAGTGGAAGAAGTCACTGCAGATGTGGTTAAAAATGGCAAGAGAACTAGAAGTGGAGCCTGAAGATGTGACTGAATTCCTGCAATCTCATAAAACTGGAACAGATGAGAAGCTGCTTTTTATGGATGAGCAAAAGAAAAGTGGTTTCTTGAGATGGAATCTACTCCTGGTGAAGATGCTGTGAACGTTGTTGAAATGACAAGAAAGGATTTAGAATATTACATAAACTTAGTTGATAAAACAGCAGCAAGATTATAGAGGCCTGACTCCAATTGTGGAAGAAGTTCTACTGTAAAATGCTGTCAAATAGCATCACGTGCCACAAAGAAATCTTTTCATGAAAAGAAGACTCAATTAATACTGGAAACTTCATCATTGTCTTTTTTTTTTTTTTTTTTTTTTTGAGACAGAGTCTCACTCTCGCCTGGGGGCGAGTGCCGTGGCGTCAGCCTAGCTCACAGCAACCTCAAACTCCTGGGCTCAAGCAATCCTACTGTCTCAGCCTCCCGAGTAGCTGGTACTACAGGCATGCGCCACCATGCCCGGCTAATTTTTTTCTATATATATTTTTACCTGTCCGATTAATTTCTTTCTATTTTTGGTAGAGACGGGGTCTCGCTCTTGCTCAGGCTGGTCTCGAACTCCTGAGCTCAGAACGATCCACCCGCCTCGGCCTCCCAGAGAGCTAGGATTACAGGCGTGAGCCACTGCACCCGGCCTATCAATTGTCTTATTTTATGAAATTGCTACAGCTACTCCAAACTTCAGCAACTGTCACCCTGGTCAGTCAGGAGCCATCAACATTGAGGCAAGACCCTCCACCAGCAAAAAGATTATGACTTGCTGAAGGCTCTGATGATCCTTAACATTTTTTAGCAATAAACTATTTTTAAATTAAGGTATATACATTGCTTTTTAGACATAATGCTATTGTACACTTAACAGACTACAGAGAGCAAGACTCTGTCTCAAAAAAAATAAGAGTAACAAACTTACCAGCAAGTTGATTGCCCACAGCCCATCATATATTTATTTATTCCTTAGATATGCCTTGAGGGAGGAATATCTATATTAATTAGCCAGAAGAGGTAGGGCAAAGAACATTTCAAGCTGAAGAAACAAAATGGGAAAAGGACCAGAATGGAAGAACTGCTGCCTTTTCAGGAAAAAGAATTCAATGTGTCTAGAGAAATGAGGTTCCCAGATTATGAAGTGGCTTTTAAGCTTCATCAAGAATTTTGGACTTTATTTTAAAAGGAACAAGAAGCCAATGACATATTTTAAGGCAATGGAGAAAACACAATGAGACCTGCATTTTAGAAAAATCACTTTGGCTGTAGAGAATGGAATGGAGGGGGACGAGAGTGGATACAAGTAGCATCAGTTGGGAAGATGACTCTTGCAGTAGTAATCTGTCGAGAGATGATGGCAGTAGCATGCAGGGATGGCAACTTGGTAATAAATTAGATAGCGGCAATAGCACAGGAGAAGGACTTAGAAATCACTCCCAGGCTTCTGGCTTGGGTGACTGAGTAGACTGGTATATTCGACAAGATTAAGAATAGAAGAAAAACAGTTTTGGGAGAAAGATGTAAAACATTCAACATTAGATATGTTGAGTTTCGGCTGGGTGCAGTGGCTCACGCCTGTAATCCTAGCACTCTGGGAGGCCGAGGCG
>RJWJ010020837.1:0-28593 GCA_004363605.1 Indri indri | reverse complement strand
GAAAAGACAAACACAGGATGTGCTGTGTATGTCAGATGGAGACATTCCTCCCGCTTGTGTTGCTTCCTCCACACCCAGTCTCTGCCGTAGACCCCAGTTCTAGAAAGCTACCGAAGTGCAGTGACTGTGGTAGGCAAATTCATCACTAATGTCTCTTGGGCCAGGAACTGGAGTTTCAACAGAAACCAGTGGTTCTCAACGTTGGCTACATATTCAAATCATTTAGGGAGATTTTAAAACTCCCAATGCCAGGTTGCTCCCCAGGCCAGCGACATCAGTGTCTCTGCGGGTGGGACTCAGAAACAGTATTTTTACACCCACATCTGGGTGACTCCAGTGTGCAGCCCTGGCAGAGAGCCATTGAGTCATAATTAGAGGCAGGTCCATTAGCAGGCAGCTGCTGTCACAGCTGGAGTAGGTGGCCTTGCTAGCCCTGGTTAATGTCCAGAACTTCTAACAGCCTCGGGGCATCAGGGTCAGGCGTGCTGTTGACGGAGAGCCTGCACCCAGTCCTGCTCAGTTAACAGATGCTGACGGCCTGTTAAGCCCTATCCACGGGACTCCAGAACAATCAGTGCATGGGGTCGGTCTAGCCAAATAATCATCAATTCAGTGCAGGAGAAATAAAACCCAGTCCTGCTAATTGTCCGATGGAAATGACTAGTTGTTTCATTTACTGAGAGACCCAAAAGGCTTTGACAGTGGTGCAGGCTGCAATACAAGTTGTGGCGACCTATGGTGTGGTCATCTGACTTCCAGAACAGACGGGATCAAACCTCGTGGTGTTCCCACTGTGGCCCCGAGCTGCTCTGGCTGCCTCGTCACCTTGGGCAGCTCGCATCCCCATGAGCTCACCAGGTTTTCAAAGTTCCCTTCATCACATCGAGTGACTGCATTTTTCTTTCCCACTCTCTCCAGCTTTTGCTCTGCAGTTGATAATCCCATACACGAACTCACCTGCCTGCTATGCCAGTGAAGGCTTCTTCTCCCGGGAACACGTCCATGGAGTGCTAGTGTCAAAAGTCGAGTGATGCACATCTCAGGGGCCCTGGCTGGGGCTGGGGGTGACAACTGTGTCTGCGACTATGTGCGGAGGCTGAAGTCCGCTGTCCGTGGTGTCGGCTCCTGTCCCCGGCCCACTTGCGTGTCTCTCTGGGCCTTCGTTGGCTCCCTCCGCCCAGGGCCAAGGGTCTGTCAGTGTGATCGAAAGTCAGTTAGGTCAAAAGCTTTTCGTTCTTGGTTCCCTTTGAGTTGCCACGTGCTGGGCCCATGTTAGTGGTGGCAGGAGATGCAGTGGAAGAGTGAGACTCTGGGTGTCAGGCTGTGGGTCACCAGCTGTTGCGGGCAAGGACAGGCTGTTTGACCTCTTTGGACCACAGTTGTGGTTTTTTGTTTGTTTGTTTTGTTTTGTTTTGTTTTGTTTTGTTTTACCAGTGCAGTGCTTGGAAGGGCAGTACATCTTGCATAGAGCTGGCGTCATGAGCATCACGAGCTGTGTATGAGTCTGGGGTTAAGTAAGCCCTCCCCTGCAGGCTCCATGGAGCCCAATTAGTGAAAGGGAAGCCCTTGGACTTCCCTCCCTTGATATGTACAAGAAGTCACAGCCTCAGTCCTGCCGGTCCTGTCTCGTTGCTGGAGCCAGGACGCAGACCGAGGGTAGCTGGAGCACGGTGCAGTCATCACGGGGTCTGAGTGCCTCTGACTGGCTGCTGATCCATAGGCTGGAGCCACCAGATGCCACCATCCAAGGTGAAGTGGTCGCCCTGACCACAGGGCCAGTGCAGATCCCTGACCCATCATGTGGTTCTTCAAGCTCAAGGGAAGTCGATTCTTCCTGTGGGTTGCTGTCTCCTGGTGGCTGGGCCAGGGTGCATTGAATGCCTGGGGGTGCCGCCCAGGCATTGGTCCCCCCTTTCACCTCCGTGGGGATGTTATTTCAGGGCCTCATTCCCTTTCCTCTTACTGGACTCTGGGGAGAACCTCTTCAGCTTACCTGAGAGGTGCCTGTAACTTTGACCCTTGGGTGAGAAAGCAAGCTCTGGAGTCTAGGTTCTTTGTTTCCAAGAGGGCCCCTGGTTCTCTTGGCAGATATTCCCACCCCCTCTCTAGCAACCTCTGCATAGCCACAGTTGCTCTCATGGAAAATAAACACACAGTGGTGGATGATGGGAGGTTGCTCAGTGGGTACAATGCACGTTACTTCAGTGATGGATGCACTGAAGGCCCTGACTTCACCACGGTGCAATATATCAACGTAGCAAAACAGAAAAATACATACGCATATGTACATGCATTATCTCTCTGGATCATAGGAAATGCATCGTAAGCTCTCAGTAGCTGGGATCTATAAAACTGTTACCAAGAAGACACCCTCAGTTGTCTTTGGCATAGAGGCTGGAGGAACTGGAAATAGTGAAAAAGCAAAGTGGTTAAGCCTGAATTAATTTCCTGAAGATGCGGTTCAGGAAAAGGCTCTCTCCACCCAGGGCCTCTTGGATCTGACACTGCCTACGTTCTGAGGGATCAGTCCAGTTCCTGGGGGAATCTCTCTGCCAGCTCCCTGAGTGACAACCTACTTTGAAAACATGTATTTTCCTTCAGGAAGTATCTAAGTTCTCAGATGTGAAATTCTTTCAGGATAAATAAGACAGATTGTCAGCTGTCAGAACTGAAATGAATCCTTCCTGGTGAAAAGAAATGGAGCTACTAACTTCTGGAAGTACCCTCTAGCTCTGCTGGCATGGGCAGATTCTTTGCATCATACTTACCGTGGCACTAGTGGTAAACTGTGGCTCGGCTGCTGGTTCTCAGCCTTTGGGGCATGAAAAAGTCACTGCGCTTGCCTTTTCCACATGGACTTGGCCAGGCCCTGTCCTCGGAGATTCAGATTTAGGAGGATGGAGTGAGGTCCAGGTATCTGTATCCCTAAAAAGGCTTCCCCGGGGTGATTCTGAGGCTGCTCAAAGACTGAGAGCCCATGGCTCAGAGGGCGGGTAATTAGGGCCGGACTACCCAGTGGGGCATCGAAAGGGCAGGATGAAGTCCAGGCCCCACTTGAGACACGCATTCACAGGGTGGAGGAGGCGGCGGCCAATACGCTTATTCGCACGAATCACCCCAGATTGACCTCAACTAAACCAGAAAAGGGAGGAAAGGAATGCTTTTGACCTTTCTGTTGTAATTTGCTTTTCTTCCTTCATAATTTTTTTTATGATACAGGAGTGACACATAATTTTAAAAGCTAGGCAGGAAGGAAAATATTAGTAAGATGCTAAACTCAGGAGTTAGGGGATTGAAGACAATCAGTCAATCAGTTACCCAATTAACAAAAATGCTTATGGAACACCTGTTCTGTGCAAAGCTCTGTGAACACTGAAGGGGGGTGGAGATTAAAGAAGAAGATGGGGTCCCGACGGTCCGTGAATGTGCCACTGAGGAATAAAAATGCAAACAAGCGTCAGTGCTGCATGAGTGCAGGAAACGAATCGAGTTGTGAAGATGAAGGGACCAGTGTGGCCTAAATGGGGTCTCTAGGGTTATTTTGGAGGGAGGTGGGACCTGAGTTGTACCTTAAAGAATGATCAGGATTCACAGAGGTGGCCAGGAGTGAGCACCCATGTCAGGTGCAGCAGGGGTCTGGAGGGGAGGATGTTCAGGGCCTGTGGGTACACAGGGTGGCTGAAGTGAATGGTATAAGGAAGGGAGCGGTTGGGAATAAGGCGGTCATAAACCCAGCAACAATAGCAGGAGAAGGTGGGGCAAGTGGTTTCTGTTTCCTTATAAGTAATCAGGGGTGATCAGATGTGTCTACACAGGGTAAGAGATTGATCTGGTCCGTGTTTAGAAATGTTCATAGCTGGGTTGCACGGTGGAGTGGGAAAGCCAATAAACTCAGAGTAAGAAGGCCTGATTCCAGGTCCTGTGCTGCCACACACTGGTTGTATCTTTAAGGCTAAGTTTCCTTTTCTGTGAGATGGTATCAGCAATCATAAAATCACAGAATTTCTGATTTGGAAAAACTTCTAGAAGTCATCTAATCTGATCCCCTCTGATCAGATAAATTCACACTCTCACATTTTGGGATACGTGCTATATGGATTTAAGAAAGATAAAGGAGAGAAGTGAGCGGCTGCTGTCTTTGCCATTGCCATGGTGGCTGTGTTGACTCCGGCCACGTTAGCATGAGGAGAGCCCTGGGCAGAGGCCGAGCAGGGGACACACCAGTGGTCCTGCCATGAGGCCATCCAAGCCCAAACTAGGGCTGAAGGTAGAGCATGCTGTGGAATAGTGATGTGAACACAAAATTAGGTGCACACCCTGGAAGAAGCCGTGCAAATACTGTATATGAGTGATCCCGACACTTAAGATTCAGCAGTTTCGTGGTACCTTCACCCCTGGAGAAATCAGTGTCCACATTTGGAATGATGACATCATCAATGGGCTTGACCATTATGGTCTAAGATGTTATAAATGAGTGAGTGCAAATAAATAAATTAAACTTTAATGTTCCTTTCAACTCTGAAAGCTCTGAATCTGTGATTGAAATAGGGCTGTGAGGAAGGGAGTTGTTCATGAAAATAATCTGGTTTGAAACAGTTTCATTCCAAGTGCTGGCAGGCCAGTCAGGCGCAGGTGTCCGTGAGGGAACAGGAGAGTGAGAACCGAGGATCAGAGGGCGACCGGGGTTAGGGATGTGCACCTGAACTCTGCTTAGCGCTACGGTTGAAGGGATAAGTTGGCCAGAGAAGGGAACGTGGAGAAGGTACAGAAATAAGGACTGTGCTTTAAGAAATGCCCATTTGAAGAGGAGGAATGAGGCCCACAAGGAGTTAGCAAAGGTGATGAAGCAGGGAGAGGTAGGAAATAAATGTAACATCTTGAAGGGTGAAGGGAAGGGTATGAACAGCAGCTCAGAGGCAAGAAATGTCAGGATGTGTCTCGGAAGAACTAGGAGTTCGGCTTGGCTGCGGCCAAGAGGGAGTGAAGGGACGTTGGGAAGGCAGATGGAAGTATAAGTTAGGGTTCTGTCCTGATCTGTCCAGGCTGCTATGACAAAATGCCATAAACTAGGTAGCCTGCAAACAGCAGAGTTTACAGTTGTGCAGTCCGGGAAGTCCAAGATCAAGGTGCATCTGCAGATTCAGTGTCTAGTGAGGGTCTGCTTTTTGGTTCATAGATGGCGCCTTCTCCATGTGTCCTCGCATGGTAGCTGGGGAAAGCTCTGGTCTCTTCAGCCCCTTATAAAGGCACTAATCCCATTCGTGAAAGTTCCACCCTTATGATCTCATCACCTCCCAAAGGCCCTGTCTTCTAATACCATCACCTTGAGGGGTAGGTTTTAACATGAGTCTTGGGGGGCAGCTACATTCAGATCATAGCAGGCTGTATCACAAAGCATCTCTCAGGGCAAGCTAAGCGGTTTGGACTCTTGTTTACAATGTGGAAGGTTGCATGTGCTCCTGTCTGCTCGTGAAGCCATTGTACTTGTGAAGCAATTGTATTTTAAAAGAGAAGGAAGTGCTCAATTATCTAAACATGGTGTTCCTGGCCCTGCTACCTCTGAGGAGGAGTATTTTGAAGTGGAAAGTCTTTGCAGTGTGTCTTGAGTCCCCCACAGGCTGCATATTTAGAAGTTTGGTGCTAGTTACCCTACACCCTGTATCAACACCTATGGACCTTAAGGTGACATTTTCACTTCTGTTTATCATTATTATATGGTAAGGGAGAAAGAAACAAGTATAAGACTGGAAAATAACACGAAAGGGGAGGGGGGGAGGATGTCCAACTACAAAGCCATTAGCTAGAATAGAAAAGTGAAAACCATGTCCCAGTTACTGTCTCTTAAAAATCCAATTTGGGGAGTTGTCATGGCAACAGATAGAGGTTTCTTGATTCATCCCAAGGCCTCTCCCCTCAAAGTACGTCTCTGCTTCCCAATGCTGACAGCGGCAAAGGCCCAGTGAACGCAGCAGGTGGAGGGGAGGGGCAGCCCACCTGCCTTTTATTCATTCTTGAATTTGGGTTCTGTGGCATTTTGTAGTCTTAGCATAAAATCTAGATTTCCCCCCACCCCCCGTGTCTTTGGAATTTGCCTCTGCAACCAAAGGAGCCGTGATCTGTGGCCTTTTATCACAAATGCTTCAAATTTTTCTTGTGGGATGCAGCGTTCTGGGCAGGGCCTCCCCCCAGGACTCCGGGAGGGGAGCCACGTGCCCTTTCCTCATTCAGGTACTTCCTGAGTATAACAGGGGTCCGATCTGTCCAGCAGGATTATTATGAGGGTCAAATAAGATAAGAGACATGAACCTGTTTTGTAAACCGGGGTTTTCACTGTTCAGACACGAGGCACTGTGCGGGTCAGTACAGGCCAACTGCTGAAGCAACACCCATCAGCTCGTTCACATGACAGCTCAATGCAGTGTTTGGTGAGTGGTCTTCCTCACCCAGCCTCCTTCCACCCTGCAGTTCTGCCACTGCTCCGGGCTGCCAGCTCCTCTGCTGGCCTCTCTGCATGTCGCCAGCACAGGGAAGATCAAAGGTGAAGGACAGCGTGGTAGGTTTGCATGGTCCCTGCCTGGAAGTGGCCAAATCACACCCACCCTCTTTCCCTAGTCCAGAACTCAATCCCATGGCTGTTCCTGTGTGCAAGGGGCTGCTGGAAAGTGTCATCTAGCTGTGCTCCCAAGAGGAAGGGGAAGCAGGCTTGGAGAACAAACAAAAAGCCAATCTCTGTCATAGAAATGAAGTTACCTATTTCCTTGTTTCCTATCATTACATCGCTTTGGACGGCATCCCCTGAGCTGGCGTCCCACCTGCAGCCTCTCTCGCCTCCTGTCCGCCATGCTTAATACCATCCACTTAATCTTCCTAGAACACTATCTTCGTCACAGGTACTCCCCTACCTGCTAGATGAAGTTCAACTGCTTCTACTTGATATTGAAGAGAGTCCACCTAGACCTGCATTCCTTTTCCCAACCTTATCTCTCACATTCCCTTAAAATGGTTATGTGTCCATACAGTTTTTGAAACATTTTTACCTCTCTTGTCCTTTGAGGAAGGAAAGGATTTAGTCCTCATCACACAGTAGGTGACTTGCCAGGGGCTGCACACTGGGTTCTTCTGCACATGTGTAGAGAGAAACCCGGAGATCCTGATTCCAGACCTGAGCACCCTCCACCAGAACAGGGTTTCCCAACCTTTCACCATCGTAAGAGCCACCTGAGTCACTTTCCAAATGCCAGCCCAGTGTACTAATCAGAGTCTTCAGGGAGGGCAGGTCCCAGACATCTGTAATCTGACAAGTGCCACAGGTGATTCTGCTGCACTGTCCAGTTAGGGGAACACTAACCAGGGCCCATGGGGGCATCCTGAAGCCAGAGGAGTGGGTCTAATGGTGGAAATTTAAAGCACAGTGACATTCAAATGTAGGAGAGACAAGTGGTAGACAAGTGGTCTTTCTCTGCTCTCAGGTCCCTCCAAGGTACATAGCATCCCTGTCATCTTAAATAGTGACCCCTGACCTTAGGATTTGCTCCATGGCCTGTGGAATTGTAAAAACAGTCATGGGCTTGTTTTTTGCAAAGCTGCTCATCCCCTTCCCCAAAGTATAAGGTTCTTGGAGAGGAAAATGTTGAGAAAGAGACTGGGGCGGTGGAAGGTGGAAAAGGCTGGGAGAGACTGAGGGGAACCGAAGTGCCTTGGGACATAGAAACACCAGTCTCCATCCCCAGTCCTCTCTGGTCCCAAGAGTTTCTCTGCATTTTCAGAAATCAGAGAAGCAGTTTGGAAACTGAACAATAATAGCAGTGGCTATGTGCTATTCTGAACGCCTTACTGACATTAATTCCTTAGATTCTATGAAGTAAGTCCCGGTATTATTCCCAACTTACGGATGAAGAAACTGAAGCTCAGACTGAGTCTCCCCCAAGTAAGTGCACATAACTAGGAGATGGTCCAGCCAGGCTTCAGATTCCAGCCCTTGGTGCCAGGATCTGTGCTCTCTACTGCCTCGTTTCACCCAGACCCTCCCAGGTTTATGAAGAGGAGGTGCTGGGCTGAATTGGGAGGTGTCTGTTCCGATGGTGAGCTACCGTGGGATGACCAAGGCTTCGCTTTCCTTAATTCTCCATTGGTCACAATGACTAGTCCAAGGTCAAGGTCAGATCCCTACGCTTGGCAAGCAGGGCAATTAGCAGACAGGGTGAGTTAGAGCTGCCTAAAGACCGACCTGTTCCCAAGTCTCTTTCCCACTTCTCTGCTACAGTGACATGAATTCCCACCCTTTGATCAACCCCTTTGTTCTAAGGAATGTTCTCCAGAGGTCCTTTTTAAAATATAAATATGTTACCCTGGTTAGGGTAAGGGTTAGGGTTAGTGTTAGGCTTAGGGTTAGGGCTACACATGGACCCAGTAGCCCCAGCTGACACATTAGCTGGAACTGTGTTATGTGGGTAGAAGGAAGAGGACCAGAAGGAGGGGGCGGAGAGACACCCAAAGCACCTCTTGCCACTGGGGTGCTGGGCATGCTGTGCTAGGTGATGTCAGGGTGTGGTGGAAAAGTGGTACCTGTTGTACAATGTAGGGGTGGCCACCAAGGGCAGACTTTGTCCCCGACCAACTCACCCTAGAGGTGGCCATTGGCCCAGGTGCCTCAGTCAGGACTCTAGGGTAAGCTTTGAAACTCATCTGTGCAAGGATGAAGCCCTCGACTTGAAAGAAATCTTATGTTTATTCCAGTTGGCTCTTCCTCCATTACTAAGAACTAGACTCATTTACAGATGTGTATGGTAGAGTCTCACAGCAAAAGAAATACATAGACAACTTGCCAAGGCACTATAAAGGTGAAAATAACAATAAATTTAAAAATGTTTTCTGTAGAATTCGCTGGATTCCATTGAGTCCTCACAGAATTCCAGCAGCTTCATGCCGTCTGGAGGCCCAGACAGGTTGGGCTGGTTTGATGCCACAGGCAGATTGCAGCCGGGGTTGAGAAGGGAGCTACTGGCTGCACTTCACTCCGGGGCCCAGCCTCACTGTGCTAGGCCTTTCTGGATCATTCCTGGCACAAAGGTAGCAAGACCAGGGAAAGCACTGTAACTAATAACAATGTTTCGGGCATCTCCCGTGCACTGGACATTGTGCCAGGCACTCTGTTCAGCTGTGTCCCGTTCCTTTACAACAATGCCAGAAGGTAGCCATAGTGTGACTATTTTACAGACCAGAGATCTGGGCTCTAAAAGGTTAGGTCTTTTGCTCAGGGTCCCATGGATAGTGGCAGAGTTGGGATTCAAAGCCAGGTCTGACTGACTCCACGATCTTTTAATGCGTGTTCGTAATTAAGATAACAAAGTTAAAATGGAGGTGCGTGAAATACACTTTTCCATCTGGCAGCTGCTTATTGAGGCCTCCCAGGTGCCAGGCCCAGGGTCTGCCAGGGGGAATAGGGGCTGCACAAGGTAGATGCAGCTGGGCCCTGACAGAACCTGCAGCCTGGAGCAGGGCAAGGATGAGGCTCTCCGGGCTCGCAACCAGGGGACCCGGCATCCGGAAGGCACGAGGCAGAGTTCTGCAGCACAGGCAGATAAGGGGTTGGAGTTCTATGCAAGGGTGGGGCGTGAGGGGAGAGGCCCAGCCGAGCTCAGGCAGAGGAGGGGGAGAAAGCCATCCGCCTCTTCCCCTCCCTCCCCACACACCTGTTGCCAGGACAGGTTCCTAATGAAGGGGCCATCACAGGTTGTCCACCCCTATCAAGACCCCAGGAGCTTCTCTGGACACAGGCCTCCCCCAGGGGAGTGAGGACACTGCTAGAAAAAAACCATGGACTGTTCCTTCTGGTCCCTCTCCCAGTGTAGGTCACTCTAAAGGGTGATAAGAAGCTTATCTAGGCCTAACGCTCCTCAGAAAGCATTTTCCATCTGTGTGCCAAGAATTGCTCTAACAAGGGCGAGGTACCTTTCATTCCAGAGTGGGAGATAAACGGCTCTCGGTGGGAATGCCTGGGGTGAACATGTTGGCGTGTAGCCAGGGAGAGGAGAGCAGTGGCTACCAGTCGCACCTTGCTGAAGAAGCACTTGTGACTTGGGGGAAGGGTGGGCAACACGGAGCTGGACAAAGAGGCCTGGGATGGAGGACGAAGATCACCCGTGTCCTGGCTCTGCTCCCCGGGCTTGGTGCTGATTTCCTTCCTCAGGGTTGGAACGAATAGGGCAGCAAACGACTGGAAAAGTCACCTGAAGTCACAGATCAGAGGGCCCCTCTCCTGTTGCCAGCTACTTCCTACAAAGGAGCGTGTGCACCATCATTGTATTATTACGCATACAAACACAGCACAGATATGTGCAGTGGACCCTCGAACAACGTGGGGGTTAGGGGTGCCGACCTTCCGCACAGCTGAAAATCCATGTGTAACTTTCGACTCCCCCAAATCTTAACTGCTAGGAGCTTACTGCTTACCAGAGACTTACCAAAAACATAAACAGTAAATTAACACATATTTTGTATGTTATAGGCATTATATACTCTATTCTTACAATCAAGTAAGCTAGAGAAAAGAAAATGTTATTAAGAAATTATAAGAAAGAGAAAATATATTTACTATTCACTAAGTAGAAGTGGATCATCATCAAGGTCTTCATCTTCGTCTTCGTGTGGAGTAGGCTGAGGAGGAGGAGGAAGAGGAGGGGTTGGTTTGTTGGGCTTGCAGTATCGGCGGCAGAGGCAGAAGACCATCTTCGTGTAAGTGGATCTGCACCGTTCAACCCGTGTTGTTCAAGGTCAACTGTATACACACAATACGTAAGATATACACATAAATTATGTATATTATATATATTTTTTTCCTTCTGAGATTTGAGGTCCACGACTGAAATGCCACCCCCACAAGTGTTTTCCATGCACCGTATGCTCAACCAATGATACTGCCATGTACGTCCATACGTATCTTTGCATTTATTCCATATTCCCCGCTTGCTGAGTAATAGGGCCACACAGTGGAGTTCAGGAAGTTTGGTTTTTGGTTCTGCTTCCTGCCATTCTGTTATTTTGGACTCACAGCGTGGGTTTCTTCGTCTCTAAAATAAAGGGATTGGATGCGATGATACCTGCGGTCCCTTTCAGCTTTAAAGTTGATTCTTTGATTCTCCTGTGTGCTAAGCTCTGTGCGAGGCCCCATGGGAAGTTCCAAAAGGACTCTGCTCTCGGGGAGTTTACAATATACTTGGCGAAGGGACTTGGAGCTCCCATAGTCTAGGCTGGGGTCAGCAAATGTTCTCTGTAACGCTTCGCACAGTAAGTACTTCAGGCTTTGCAGGCTGTAATGGTCTCTGCCGCAGCTACTGGATTCTGCCTTTGTAGCATAAAAGCAGCCATAGACACAGGCAAATGCACTGACTACCTGTGTTCTAGCAATGCTTTATTTACAAAAGCAGATGTGGGCTGACCACTGCCCTAGGTACCCAACTACCAAGGAATCGAACTGAACATGGCATGGGGCCAGGAGCTGCGGGCTTGGCCTTCACTGTAAATGCTGACGAGGTTGGTGGAGCTGCCTGCCTGTTCACCTGCGGCTGTCCATTCCATGAAGCATTGAGACCTGGAGACCTCAGGGCTGAATTGTAAGATGAAACATTCTGAATTTCTTGGAGAACATTCCTGCATGAATCCAAGTTTTAATATTCCCATTCTGCCCATGATGAAATGTGTGCAGAGGCTGAGGCTTAGGCCTTGGTTGGCAGGCCCATAAAAAGGTTTCTGTGATTGTGGACACAAGTCCTCATGTGGGAGACCCGCATACGGACAGAAATCATTCTCTGATTCTACCACCACACATTTTGTCCCTTCCCCTGCACTCGGGGTGTTGTTCTGACAAATGATACCTATGATATTTACTGCTCGGCCTGGCTCCTAGTGAGCCATGTGCCGCTGACACATGCAGCTTCTCTGGGTAGTTCTCTGACATCCATGTCCTGGGATACGGCTACCTGGCAGTGGGAACATGCAACAGGTCTGCCCAGGGATGTCTCCGTGTGAAAACTACAAAGATTACCTTATTTCCAAACCAACTTTGCACACTGAATGTGATAGGCAAGCCATTCCAATAGGCAAGCCAATCTGTGAGGCCTCAGGCAACCGCTCCCAAAGACAGAGTTCCTGAGAGAGGAGCACATTGGCTCGTGAGGCCACACATTCCTCATGGTAAACACTTGGGGCACTTTCTGCTCTTGACTCCTTGCACCCTTGGTCAAGACACTTGGCCTCTCTGGGGAATTTTTCAACCATGAAACAGATGGGACCACATTCCTGGGCCTGCTGGATCCTGGCCTCAATTCAAATTGTGTAAACTCATGGAATCCACTTACGGTCTCTGGCTTTTGTTGACTTTCTTTGATTAACTCTCACAGTAGCCGGTTTCAGTCTCTGTATGTCTGCATATATGCATAGCTAATTTCCTCATATTCGAGGACTTCCTTTTCAGTAATCTCAGCTGCCATGATCAAACAGGAAATTGGTTCTTTCCTATGCCAACAAATAATAATACAGGACACTTTTGCCCATTATTCCTATGTTTACATTTTGGGGATATTGTAACTGATTTCAATATTGACGTATATGGTGGACACTTTTCCTACTTCATCACCACCAAGTACAATTTGAACACACTTCTTACAGCCCTGTGTCTTCAAGGCAGAAGCCTGGAATGGGTTTTCTAACCCCATTTCTTTTCTGCTTAGATTAACTAGAGTGGCTTGTGTGTTTTGCAACAAAGAGCCCTGATCATTATTTCTTTAGAAAAAATTATAAACAGAATCTTCTCTGAGTCTTATAGATCCTATAATATTAACTATAATACCTAATTTGAGTGCTTAGAAATGTCTCATTAAGATATTTAACACAAAACATTTATTTTATAACTCCAGTAAATTCTTTGGGATGCTTTTAGTAGAGAAGACGGAAATGTAGATCCAGTATCGTAGGCAGGGCTTGTTATGAACACGGACCCTCCGGCTCGCTGGGCCTGGGTAAACAAATCACAGTGTGACTTCTTTCTCCTCCCTCTCCACCCGCTCTTGTGCCACCAAAGCAAAGCATTTTCACTGAGTGAAATCAAGTTATAATAATTTCCAAGAGCCTCCTTCAAGGGACGAGAACAATAGTAATAATAGCTAACGATTACTAAATGCTTACTACGTTTGTTCCAACTGCTTTATGTGTATTTACCATTCAACCACTCCATGTATTAAATGCAATTATTAGTATTCCCATTGCATAGATGAAGAAACCAAGGCACCAACAGTTAAGAGGCTTGTCCAAGGTCACCCAGCTTATAAATATTCCTAACCTACCACCGCCCTTAAAGAGCGGCCAGAGGGGCCAATGCAGTCTGCCTGGTGTCTGGGGGTGAAGGGACAGTCTTCTGACATCAAACCAATTAAGCACCAATCTATGTGCCACTTAAGGGAGCTGCCAGTCTTAAATACTCTGGAGGATACCATTGTATAGGAAACTTAAGTTTTACTTTGACCTTCCTGGATATTCACCAACTTTATTCACATGTCTTCCTAAGCTTAGATTAAGAGACTATCTCTGATCTTGGACTTAGCATCAGTATATTTTCTGAGAAAAGATGGACACCCTTACTATGTAGGAGGGGTTTTCCTATGTATTCACCTATAATACATTCTTCAGTGTAAATGTTATTATTTGAACTTTTGCTGTGAGGAAACTCACCTGCAGGCTCAGAAAGCTTATGTGACACTACACATCTATAGTTGTTGGGAGTGAGCTGTGGAACCCACCAACTTTCTATCAAACTTTGTTCCAGTGGGTGCTTGTTGGTCAACTCAAATGGTCCGAAACAAAAAAAATAAATATATAAAAGTCAAGTTGGAGGGTTCTTTTTGTTTCCTTTAGGCAGTTTTATTTTTAGCTGCCTCTTTAAATTGCTGACCTGTTGCTGGAATGGAAACTAGTGACTTAAACATGAATGGAAACCACTTTAAAAAATAATAGCAGGACACTGGTGCCACCTGCAGTGAAACAGAGGATGAAGTTTTTCAGCACAAAGAGTCTATACCTTGTTTTGTTTGATCTTCATAATATCTTTCATTTGCAAAACACACTGCAGCTTGTAAAGAATATTCAAATAATTACATAATCAAAATGTCCTAACAACTCTGTTCACCTGACCCTACTTTCCAGATGAGGAAAAGAATTTCTGGGAGGGGCTTCATGTCTTGCCCAAGGTCACTCTGTTCATAGGAGGAAAAGCTGGGTCTTGCACATGGGTGTTTACTTCCAAGCTCCCGCTCTACGCTCTCCTCTCATGAACAAAGATGGATATATGGGTAGAGATGTCACTGGAGAGAGCTCATGGACGTGAGACGAGACAAATCCCAGCATAGACCCACAGAAACCCAGAGTTCAGCATCAGCATCCCAATGGTGAAATTCCTCAAACCGCTAGCCCAGGGCTTGTACTTTTGCTATGCCTCCCGTTTGAGAGGTGGATGTGACTTGCCCTGCACTCAGTGAAAATTCAGGAATTTCCGTACCTTTAATGGGGTGCCTACCTTGCTCCTGTACTACCTGATTTACATATTTATTAACGTGTCACATGAAGGCAGCACCCAAGATACTGGTCCGACAGTGATATTAGGCACAGAGAAGTTGTGAGTCTAGAAAACTCCTCTCATTGATACGTTTTAATCTGGAGATTTTCCTTACTGCTTTTACCAAAATTTCAAAGCAGTCTTGAGTTTTCCCAGCCAAAATGATTCCTTCTTTACAGAGGTAGTATCAGGAATTAGGATATTTATAGAACAATACAGCATCCGCAGGATGGTGGGGACTACTTGTAGGAGAAGCTGGAAGAGGGTGTTTGCGGTCTTAGGGATGACAATCAGGAAAGGGGACACAGTTTGCCCAAAATGACACCTGGAAAGCATCAGCAGGGGTGGGGAGAGTATTCAATGTCAGAGCCAGTCATGTTGTGTGTCTCTTCCTCCCCCACCTCCCCCCAGCATTTTGGTAAGAATCTTGTTTCAACCAGATTCCAATAGATGCCAAGTGTAGCCTAGAAAGGCAGACTGAGTCCCGCACATCAGCACTTCCAGACCCACATGGGCAGGTGATTCATGCTGCTACCTGGGAAGGGGAAGGCTTCAGACCCTCAGTACTGACCCTCTGTACTCAGAACCTGGGCCTCATAACTGAGACTGGCGTTAGCTTTCTGCCCAAGTCATTGCCCCCCTGCCAGCGTCTGCAGCTGCACTGAGCCTGCCAGCGGTCAGCGTCTGGGCAGAGACCACATTTGTCTTGACCTGGAAAGGCTCTGCTCCCCCGTGCACAGGTTAGCTGGGTGAGCACCACAGCATGCAAGGGAAGAACCTGAGAAGTCAGCGGCAGCCTTTGCTCTCAGAATGCTTACAGCTTGATTCCACACTCTTTCTAATTTTAATCAAAATTTAACCTTTGAAGACAATTGAGTAGAACCCTGCCAGACAAGGTTAATAGTTAAGAGTACTGTAGACCTCCTTGGGTTTAATAATGACAAATGATCATAGGAATTTATGCTTCAGAGAGGTGGCTGTATCAGATGACTCACTCCTAAAGCCCATGATGGTAATTACTTTTATGTCAACTGGATGGGCCCATGGAATGCCCAGGCATTTGGTCACAGGATGTGTATGTGAGGGTGTTTCGGGACAGGATTAACATTTGAATCAGTAGACTAAGAACAACAGATTGCCCTCCCTAATGTGAGTGGGCCTCTTCCAATCAGTTGAAGACCTGAATAGAACAAAAGTGCTGAACTCCTCCTGCCTGACTGCCTTGAGCTGGGACATTGGTCTTTCCCTGCAGTCAGACTGAGACTGGACTCTTGGCTCCCCTTGGGTCTGGAGCCTGCTGGTTTTTGGACTGGAACTACACCATCAGCTGTCCTGGGTCTTCAGCTTGCTGACTGCAGATCTTGGGACTTCTCACTTCATATTACATGAAGTAATTCCTTATAAGAAATATATATACACACACATCCTATTGGTTCTGTTTCTCTGGGAGAACCCTGACTCATACAGATTTTAGTATCAAGAGTAGGGTATGTTGTAACAAATAGTTGAAAATATGGTAGCAACTGTGGAACTGGGTAGCAGGTAGAGACTGGAAGAGTTTTGAGGTGCATGCTAGAAATATAGATGTCGAAGGTGATGCTGGTGAGGTATCATACAGAAATGAGGAACAAGCTATTGGCAACTGGAGAAAAGGCAATCTGCTGAATTATGTTCTAGTGTGTTGTGGAAGTTAGCACCTAGAGATGAAATTAGGTATTTAGCTGAGAAGATTTCTAAGCAAAGTATTGGAGGAGCAACTTGAAGAAGGCATTGTTAAGCAAAAGGAACCAGAATTTGGAGATTTGGAAAAATCTCACTCAATTCTTTTGAAGGGAGCACCAAGGGTATGGCTGAACAACCATTTGATAAAGAGATCATGGATCTAAGATGACTGTTTTGGAAGATAAAAAAAAAAGAGATCATGGATGCAATTCATGGACTTAACTATCCCAGTAGAAGCCAGAGATAGAGATGGGATTATACCAGCAGAAACACTGCCAGCTAGGATGAAAGAAGACAGAAAAATGAGATAAGATGAAGGAAAGTTGTCCAGGACCGACCTTAGAACTATTTAGCTACAAATGTGCACTATTTTTCAAGAAAAGGGAAGAATGATACCAAAGGAGATTCAGAGATCATCAGGGCTGCCTTCTTGGCTTAAAGTGTGGGGCCACCACCTTGGTTTTAACAAGCCAAATGGCTTCCCACAGAGCTGTGGTGTGTGGGGTGGGGTCACCCTGCAGAGCAGTGGGGACAGGGCTTCCCAGAGCCTTGGGGGACAGGAGCCTGCCCAGCAGAGCCTTGGGAGTAGGGCCCCACTTGGCAGGGCCACAAGGGTGAAACCACCACCCCAGTGGGCTCAGGAGGTGGGGCATTGAATTAAAAAAGATTACTCCCAAAATTTAAGATCTCGTGACATTTGCCTTGCTAGGTTTTGGACTTGCTTGGGACCTGTCACCCCTTTCTTCTTTTCTGTTTCTCCCTTTGGAATGTCTCTCCTATGCCTGTCCCAACATTATATTTTGGAAGCAGATGATTTGTCTGATTTCACAGGTTCACAACTAGGAAGGAATTCTTGCCACAGGATGACTCATGCCTCAGGTTTCACCCTTACCTGATTTAGACGATATTTAGATGAGAGTTTGGACATTAGACTCTAGAGTTGATGCTGGAATGCATTAAGACTTTCAGGGATGTTGGGGTGAAAGGAATGGTTTTTTCGTTTGTTTGTTTTGTGTTGTTTTGTTTTTTGAGAAACAGTCTTGCATTGTTGCCCAGGCTAGAGTGCCGTGGTGTCTGCCTAGCTCACAGCAACCTCAAACTCCTGGGCTCAAGCAATCCTCCTGCCTCAGCCTCTGGAGTAGTTAGGGCTACAAGTGCACTCTACTGCCCCTGGCTAATTTTTTCTATTTTTAGTAGAGATGGGGTCTCACTTTTGCTCTTGCTCTTGCTCAGGCTGGTCTTGAACTCCTGACCTCAAGTGATCCTCCCACCTCAGCCTCCCAGAGTGCTAGTAAAATGAATATATTTTGC
The DNA here is from genome assembly GCA_004363605.1 of Indri indri. NCBI lineage: Eukaryota > Metazoa > Chordata > Mammalia > Primates > Indriidae > Indri > Indri indri. Next base: position 10,955 of record RJWJ010020837.1, on the reverse strand, counting down.
ATGTGAGAAGGACATGAATTTTGGGGGGCCAGGGACAGAATGCTATGAGCTCAATTTTGCCTCCCCATTCATATGTTGATACCCTAATCCTCAATGTGACTGTATTTGGAGATAATGCTTTTAGGAGATAATTAAGGTTAAATGAAGTCATAAGGGTGGGACCTTAATCCAACAGGATTGGTGGCCTTATAAGAAGAGAAAGAGACATCTCTCTCCCTCCCTTTCTCTCTCTGTCTCCCCCCGACCCCGCCCTCCCTTCCTGCCCATGAGAGGACAAATCCAGAAGGCAGCCATCTGCAAACCAGGAAAAAAGCCCTCAGTAGCAATAAAATTGGCCAGCACCTTGATCTTGGATTTCTCAGCCTCCAGAACTGTGAAAAATAAATTTTTGTTGTTTGAGCCACCCAGTCTATGGAATGTTGTTATGGCTTCCTGAGCAAACTAAGATACCCCTTTAAGACCTTAGTGTTGTGTTTATAACGATAGCACAAAATGTATCTTAAAGGTCCCTAGTAGGTTAACTCTTACTGTCAGCCAACAAATCGATAAACATTTGCTCAGTTTCATCTGTGTATAAGGCACTGTAGAGAACATAGGGGTGTGTACAGTGGGGATTACAGTCTAACAGAAGGGATAAAGCTTGGACGTGCATGCCAACAGACACGTAACTTCAAAAGGCAGCAGAAGATTGTGCTGAATGTTGAGCTCAGAAAGACAAGCAATGACTTCTAGCAGGGGAGCTACCAGGAAAGATTTTGTAAAGTGACAAGTGATGTTAATAAATGTCTCTAGGAAGCAGATGTTTTGCAGAGCTTCCCACATGCCTGCTAAACTAATGGGGTCAAATGTTTGGGTTAGGGCCACAGTACCACTCATGCGGCTATTCTCAGTATCGCCCACTGGCTGCCATGGGAAGAGGATCAGGTCTCCAGTTTCATGGATGACACAAGAGCCACGCTGACTTTCAACTGAGACGTGACTGCCACTGATACATGAGGGTAGTTCGTGGAAAATGACTCAGGTTAATGCTGTCCTGGAATTTTGCACAAACAATATGGCTCCAGGGTCACCTGTCCCTGCACGAGCCTCTTTTATGTAGGCAAGTTTACGGTTACTGCCTCTTTATAATCAGTCTAAGCAATTAAGTGACTCCACAAGTACTTGAGCTATGGGCTGCTCTACTTGTGGAAGACAGTAGAGAGTGCATCCTTGCCAGGTTCTCTCCCTGGCGATGAGCAGAGGGGAAATCTCAGTTCTAAAACCCAGAAAGGACCTCACGGCTTCACTGGGCCCAGTAATTTTCAAGCATTTTCTGATGGCAAGGAATTCTTTTTTACATCAAACTAAATCATGTATGGAACCTCACTATAGAAACAAGATAAAAGAGAGGCTGCTCTGGCTTGTCCTTTCCCAGCTCCAACTCCAAGTTGGCAACTCCACAGGACACTGGAGTTCCAGGGACCATGGTCCAAAACCCCAATTCATGCCTACCCTTTTCATCTGCAGATACCACCACTCTCTATTCTCAGGCAACAAAGTCCTTTCACCAGAACTAATGCTTGGCAGGGTTTTTATTTGCCTGAGGTCATACAGACCCTCATGGGCCAAGATGGGACTAGATGGGAGTTCAGGTGGCCTTGTCTAATGACACCAAGGATTCTTGCAACTATGCCTCCCTGTAATACCAAAGAGTCCACCAATACTAGGGAAGTCAATGATGGTGTGTCAGGATCTCAGGAAACTACTGGCACCTCAAATTGGCACTGGGAAGAAAGTTTAGCAAAGGAATCATTTCCAAAGGTATGAGCAGGGTTAAAGGCACCAACAAGAGACAGTAGAGAATTATACCTGGAAGGACAACAGCAAGGACCCTTTACCACCCCTAGACCTGAACGTTTACCAAAACCCAGAGTCACAGGAAGGACTATGGCCTTTGGAAATGGGATACAGCCAACCCCGAGTGGCCGATAGGGATGGAGCCAGGGCAATAACTACCTTGACTTCATGCTCCTTAAGACCTCTGATCCTCCTCGGTGCCCCTCACTGGTCCACCTCATCCTTAGCATACAGAGGGCAGGGAGCCTCTTGAAGCTGTGCCCACTGTCGGCCTCCCAGGACCCAGAGCAGGGTGGAGGGGTGGAGCACGGGCCTGGAGGGACAAACAAGGATCTGAGACACAGCTGGGCTGGAAGAAGTCACTTCGCTGCTGCACTGCAGAAAGCTTGCTGAAACAGTGTTTTGAGGTGAGGCTGCTTTTTACAGAAAGGTAACTATGGGAAGAAATTACTAAACGGTCAAACATGCATATTTCCGGCTCAGCTATACTAAATGGGACAGCAACTTTTAGATTCTGCCCTGAAAGTTTGAATGTATGAGATTAGAGCCTTCTGCTTCTGCTCTAGGGAGGATGCATTGCTTCATAGTCTGCTACCTGCTCATCTCTCTGGGCCTCTCACCATGCCCCACCTCCCTGCCCAGGTGACAAGCACATTGAACAGACAGCCCAGGGCTCCCAGAGGGGCCAGGCTCTCTCTTTTGTCCCACGTGCTTCTCTCTTTACCATGGCCATTCCTCCTTATTCCCCTTTGCCTGGACTTAGCTTTCGAATCCTTTTCAGCCCTCCCTGCAGCCTGACCAAGCTGGCTTAAGGGTCTCTCTTGGGTGTCCCCCAACACCCCACACACAGCTTTGTCACTGCCTCACTGGGGTTTGCTGAGTGTTCTATCTTCCCCTGAGGCAGTAACGGGGTTGAGGATGGTGCTTATAGACCTGGTTTCCCTGGTATTAAAACAGTGCCTGGCACACGGCTGCCCAGGGAATGTGTGTGGAGGGAAAGAAGGAGGTCTTAAGCCCAAGTCTTCTCATCTTTGCAAAGAAAGCATCATGGAAAACTCAATGAATTCTTCATGAGTGATTTTGAATGGATGGCTGTAAACAAAGGTACTCCCCTAATGGCTTACTTTTTCCTTTAAAGTCCACTCTTAGACCCCCATTTGTGAGTAACCAGCCCCAGCGAAGGCAAGAAGCCCACGGGGGCCCCACCCTGCAGTGGGTCACAGGACGAGCATCCTGGTGACCTGTCACTCACAAACACCTGTGTGCTGTTTCATGGTTCATGCAGCACATGTACTGCATTACCTAGCACCCCAAGACAAGACCGTGGGAGTGGGAGCAGTTAGCACAAATGTCATTATCCCCATTTTAGTGACAGAAACACTGAAGCTCCCAAAGTCACCTGTCTTGTTCCAAAGTCACATGGCCAGTTAGAGGTCGAATCAGGCTAGGCCTTCTGGGCTTCGTCTGGGTGTCCGTTCCACACTAGCACAGCAAGTCCAGGGACAGCACAGCACAGGTGACAGCACTGCCCTCATTGACCCGAAGACAGTGGACCTCTAGGCCAGGGGGCTTGGAAATTACTTGAGAATTATCCTGCTCACCCCTCTCATCTTGAACACAAGGAACCAATGCACTGATGGCTGCTCTGATGTTTTATTTGTTTTTTAATCCCACCTACCTTTTTAAATCCAGAAGGGGGGACCAATTGGATTCTTGTGCTGGTTTTCCCTTTCCTTTACTGTGTCCCACTAGGTGCTTTTCCACACTCTCTATGAATTTCTTCTCAAAGGACACAGGTTCTATTCATCTTCATGATGATGTTTTCATTCAAAAAATTGTTTCTTGAGGCCCTCCTATGTGCTAGGCGCAGTTCTACATGTTGGGAATATAGCAATGAAATACATAGACATGGTCCCCACCTTCAGGAAGCTTGTATTCCAGTATACGAGACAGAGAAGATGTAAAGAAACAAGTAAAATAATTTTAGATTATAAAAAATGCTAATGAGGAAATAAGTAGCGGGCTACTTTAGGTGGGAGAGGGGTATAAAGTACCTGTCTGAGAAAGGCATTGTATTTTAGGCCCTAATGCAGGTTCTTAGCACTTATCAGATGCTGAGGAAATATTTGGTGAATTAATGCATGCATGCAACATTAAAATAAATGAATGAATGTGTGGTTATCTGTATTGTCTGCTTTCCCAGACACTCCTCCAACCTACCTGGGTCTACCTGTTGCCTCTATACCAGCTGGACCATACCTACCTCTTCCAGGTGTTTCCTCACTCTCCCTCCTCCCCACAGCCATGTAACTCCTGAGGCACCATGACATGCAGGAGTAGGGACCCACGCTGAGCTCTCAGGGGTGCCACATTCGCTCCTCCAGTAGGTTGTTAGAAACCTACCCTCGATGGTGTGTGGTATGCAAAGCACTTCTCTTCCTGTCTTGACCGCTGAGTATTGACACTACTTACCCAACCCCAATCTCCACTCAGGAGGGTAAGGACATTACTCTTTCGATGGCACTTTGGTGGCTGTCTGCGTGACTGCACACACCCTGTCCCAGCAGGTATGGATTTTTATGGCTTCCTTGTAAGAACACTAACAAAGCCCTGCCCTTCCTTCCCTCACATTCTCCCTTCCTGCGCTGCTGCGTGAACTTTGGATCCGGTGGGATCGGGCTGTGAATAACTCCATGGGTAGAGGTCTGAGGATTTCAGAGATTTGTTGAGAATTATGAGCTGTCACTGAATATATGCTACAAGGAAGCCCAGTTCCTCTATTTCATTGGTATTCCGTTTTCTTTCATTTCTCACACCTTGCAGGCTTTTTTCTGTGTAGTCCATAAAAATAAGCAGACAGTCTCAGTAATTCACCTAATGCTTGAATCCTTTCTCACCTTCTACCAAGGCTTATCCCATTTCTGGATTTATCATTCTTTTCAGCTCTTAAAAACTCCAATTGCATGTCATTTAGACTGATTCCCAGATGAGATAAAAGTGTCGGTCAGTACTAAAAGCTAATCGTTGACTTCTTAAATGTCCTTTATTAAAACCACTGATCTATGCAGCCGTGCAATCTGAGACAAAGGGAATTGACCCAAGTCTTTATCTTCACATGTCAAACGTCTCATGAGTTGCAGAGTATGTAAGAGTCACCCGCCACATAATGTTTCTGTCAACAATGGGCTGCATATGCAACGGTGGTCTCATAAGATTATAATGCCTTATTTTTACGGTACCTTATCAAGGTTTAGATGTGTTTAGATGTGTTTAGATACACAAATCTTACCATTGTGCTAGTATTTAGCAGAGTAACACGTTGTGCAGGTTTGTAGTCTAGGAGCAACAGGGCGTACCATGCAGCCTAGGTGTGTAGCAGGCTGTAACATCTACGTTTGTGTGAGTCTGCACTATGATGCTCTCACAATGACAAATTCCCTCAGGACACATTTCTCAGAACACATCCCCATTGTTAAGTGACACGTGGCTGTATGTAAAATCTATGATGTCATGTACTCATCCATCGAAAGGACGCGAAACACCTTAGAAATGAACTAGCTCAATTCATGAGGAAACTGAGTCCCAGGCAGGAGCACGAAGGACGTGCCCCGCCCTGTCACTCAAACTGACAGGACAGAGCCAGGACAGGAATAAGAGCCTCGTGTGGTTTGCTGTCCAGCGTCCTTCCACTGTTCCGAACTGCTACTCATTGTTAAATCAGTGCTAATCCATCAACGCTAATGTGCACATAGGGGAAGTAACATTTATAGGGTGTCAGTCAGGTGGGAGGAGGGAGGAGGGGATGGGTAAATTCACACCTAACAGATGAGGTGTGCGCTGTCTGGGGGATGGGCACACTTGTAGCTCTGACTTGGGCAGTCAAAGGCAATTTATGTAACCAAAGCGTTTGTACCCCTGTAATATTCTGAAATAAAAAACAATAATAATAAATAAAAAAATAAAAAACCCTCCCCTTAAAGCTGGGCTCCCTCATACATTGCCTATTTTTCAAATTAGTTTTGCCCCCTCCCAGTGTCTTCAGATCAAAACCTCTGAGTTGTCCTTGGCTATTCCCTGTGTGTCAGCAGACATAGGGTCTTCCTTCAGGGTGGTCCCCTTGGCGGACGCCCACCCACACTGACCAGCAAGCAGGGTGACAGTGCATAGCTTTCCTCCCACCTGGGCCCGACTCCCACGGAGTCCAAGGGGGGAGCCACGTCCTACCTCCCTGAGTACCACCTGCTTTCAGGAAAGAAACGTTATATACATTATGACCTTTGATAAACGTTTAATCTGATTTGCCCACTTATAAATGGGTCATAAATCACAAACCTTGGAGAAGCTGCATGACTTTTTCAGATATTTAGAAGCTCATTGTTTGATTTGTTTATAATTTCTATTTCACTGACTTCTGGTTCCTTATTTAGTTTCTAAAAAGTTCAGAGTGTTTCAAAATTTCAGAAATTGTATAGGACAAGAAGATACTAATAAGTAAACTCATATAAAATGAAATAACAATTAAATAGAAAATGAAAATAAGGACTATATGAACCTGTGATAAGGGTCAACACAGCTATTGAGTGTGATTCAAATAATGATTTTGAGCTTCTTTAAAAGACAAGGGAGATAAAAAGAAAGCGTTATCCATTATATGAATAGAAATCTCTTTCTGAGAATGAAAGAAGACATCGAATTTTGGAGAAGAAACAAAATTTCCTGTCCCTGAATTACTTTGAAAAATAACAGTATTTTTTTCTATTTATAAAAGTAATTAATACTCTTTGTGAAAAATCTGGACCATAGAGGTAAATATAAAGAATATCACCTATAATCCACCACCCCAAGATAGCTTCTGATAACATTTTGATTTCTTTCTTTTCAGTTTTTCAAAAAATTCTCAGGATCATCCATCCAATACCTTTTGCAGTGTGCTTTATTCACCATGTTTTATCGCTAGCATTTCCCCTTTAAATATCCTTTTCGATGCGGTGATGGATTCTAAGGCCATTTCTCACAAGGTGTTTTATGAGGAGTGTCTGAGGAACACTCAGAAATAGAATGAACAATGTCATCAACTATTTTTTTTTATAGCGTACAGTATAAAAGTTTGGATAATTATTTCATCTAGCAACACTTTGTAAAAACTAAGGCCCTGGGCCGGGCGCGGTGGCTCACGCCTGTAATCCTAGCACTCTGGGAGGCCGAGGCGGGCGGATTGTTTGAGCTCGGGAGTTCGAGACCAGCCTGAGCAAGAGCAAGACCCAGTCTCTACTGAAAAAATAGGAAGAAATTATCTGGACAACTAAAAATATATAGAAAAAATTAGTCGGGCATGGTGGCGCATGCCTGTAGTCCCAGCTACTCAGGAGGCTGAGGCAAGGAGGATCACTTGAGCCCAGGAGTTGGAGGTTGCTGTGAGCATGAGCTAGGCTAACGCCATGGCACTCACTCTAGCTAGGGCAACAGAGTGAGACTATGGCTCAAAAAAAAAAGAAAAAAAAAAAAAAAACCAAGGCCCTGGCATTAGAATGTAACTCAGGGAGGATGATTTTCACAGGTGCTAATCTTATGCAAGAGGAATAGTTAATGTTGGCAGCCCAAAGTGATCCAAGAGAAGGTAGAAAACTGGAAGAGCAGGTGAAGCCCACCTAGCTCTTAGTGGACCTTCCTAAATGTGACTTCCCAGGGATGAGTGCTTGACTCAAGGCTACTTAAAGGCTTTGAGTTAACAGGGAGTCTATTCAGCTAGTTCAGTCTTTATGATGCTAAATAATGCCTTAGCGAACTAAGAAAGAATGTGACTTGCTTAGAAGGTCTCTCTTCTGTTCAAGGGGTCACTTTGGACTGGAAGAAGGGGAGGAAATATCCCTTCCCTTGTCTCCTACCTTTGGTCTCCAGTCGGTACATATAATACCTTACATTGTCCTGGCTCCTCACAGCAGTGTGAAATATGAAGGGAATATTCTTATTCTAACATCATAAATAAGGAAACCAAGGCTCAGAGGAGGCAAATGACTTATCCAAGGCCATATCCCCATGAATGAAAGAACTGGGGCTAGAGTTTGGGTTGTTGAACCTGGTCCAGGGGCTCCTCGCCTTTGGAAGGCGAATCCATAGTCCTCTCATAACTATTTTCCATCTCTGGTACCTCGTCCAGATGTTCTCAAAGTGTGGACCCTGAATCAAAAGAACCAGCATCACCTGGAACTTGTTAGAAATGCAAGTTCTTGGGCCCCACCCCAGACCTACTGTGTTTAACAAGCCTTCCACAGGGTTCTGATGCATGCTAAAGTTTGAGGTTTATTGTTTTTCTTCTCAACGAATATTGTTGAATGAAAACTTCCTAGAATTCCCATAGACTTTCATTAAAATATTTAAGAACTCCCACTTATATTTGTACTTGAAAACTTCCAATGCCCACTCAGGAATCGCCCGTTATTAACCAATCCCCAGTCAGAGAGAAGAGTATTTTATCACACAGGGATGAGGAGGCCCAGTGTTGTGTTCTTATACGTGGAAGGCACAGAGAGAAGAGAAGGCACCATGTGCATTCATGGGCGTGCCAGACCAGGTATGAGATCATAACACAGGTAATGTCTATTGAGCTCTTATTTTGTACCACAAGCTATCCCTAAATTCTTTACATGAACTATCTCATTTAATCCTCACCACGACTTTATGAGATGGACCATATTACATTTCTACTTTACAGATGAGCAAACTGAAGCCAGGAAACTTGCTCAAGATTACAAAGCTAGTAAGTGGCAATGCCTAGTAAGATGCCAAAGCCCAGGAGCTTGCCTGCTGTTGTCTTTTGTTCTTTCATGCTCTGTTTCTTCCAGAGGGCAACATCACCACCCCAGCAAGCCACAGGGAAATATGTCAAATGGAGACTCGCTGGGAACACCTTGTACCTAGAGCAGTACACAGCACATTGATGATGCTTAATACTTGCAGTGAATGAATGAGATGAACTGTACACAAAATAAGTCTAATAGAAGTGATCTGGAGAGGCTTTCCAGGGAGGTGGGGTCTGAGATGGTATGTGAAGGCAGAGAGAGGGAAAATGCAATCCACAAGAGAGAAATGGCATGGACGAAGTGTAGATACAGCAACTGGCGCCTTGTCAGAGGTGGAGGGCAAGGCATTTGCCTGGACAGGAGGTCAGGCAAAGGAAGAGGTCCTGAAAGGGGATATTGGCCACACTGGAAGGAGATTGTGGAGAGTTCTGGGAGGCAGCTCACGGAGTTTGGATTTTATTCTGTTATCAGTGAAAACTCAATGCAGGGTTCTGAACATAGGCTCAAAAAGGCCAAAGTAACAATTTGGACCTTTCATCATATTTGTTCATTATTTTTCATTTCACAAATGACAGAGGGAAGTCAGCTGGATTACAGATCTGGGGGAGTTTGCCAGGATGGCAACAAGGAAAAAAAATCTGTCCAAAACAGTCACATACCATTTTGATTCCTTATAATTTTCATGCAACCATAATAATTACAATATGCTCATCATTAAAGACAGGAGCGGCAGTTGATAAAATGAGGTTTATGGTTCACAGAAAAAAAGCTGGAATTGTTGTCATAGGAAGAGGGATGCAAAATCCAAAAGGTCCCAGGGTCAAAAATGAAGAATGAAAAGTTGGTATAATCCCTGTTATTCATAGGTAGAATAAAAGCAATCACCCGATCTGTTTATTTAAAATAAATATTTATTACAAAATTTATTATAAATCGTCATATAATGTAAACACAGCTTCTTTGCAAAAAACAAAGCCCTAAAAGGAAGTAATTTCCTCTTTTGATATGTGGGCAGATCTGTTTGAACCACACTGCTCATCCATCAGTCAAAAGTCAAAGGAATATGGGAATACTAAGTGCACACTGCAAACACCCAGCACACAGAAAATCCAGCCCAGAAAGCATCAACAACAATACCCCTTTGTTGTTGTTATTGTTTTCTGACTAGCTGCCTTTTATCTGTTCTGCTTATGTTAGGGAAACTCATGGGTCTGAGCCATCTGCAATGTACTTCACGTACATAAACATTTAAACAGAGTCTGGAGTGATCATGAATACTTACAATTGCTACATCTGACCCAATGAAAGATAAAATTGTAATGTGATGAACCAGAAGTACTAAAAGGGTTTTTTTTTGACATTTCCAGGCTGCTTTGAAGTGAATGAAATTTGTCCATGCATAAGCATTATATACATGAGTTTATTAAGTGTAAGGATTTACGTTTAAGTCTGTCCTCAAATGTGAAAGTAGAAATGTGCGTCTATAGGTGACCAACTTATCCCAGTGTGTCAGAGACCTTCCCGGTCCTGAAATCCCCTCTGTCCCAGGTGGTTGGTCACCCTACGCATTTAACAGACAAATAAACAAGCAGACAAAAAATAAATCCAGTGAGGAAATGGTGAAAACGAAAGGGTGCTTTCCCAATATCCTACCCAGTAGTAAACACTGCTTCTCTGGATATGTAGAACACATTGCTGGGACTTCATTTGTCATTTATTCCATTCTGCCTTATGTATATTATTATTATATTAAGCTTCATCTTCCCATAGGTGGCTGGAAGTTGTAGCCACTTTCAATGATCAGAGCCCTTCCCATGCACGTGGTCTCATTTGACACTCACTGTCAGTGATGGACAAGGCAGGGGTCAGAGGTCCTAGAAGCCCCCACTTACTTGAGGAGCATCTGGACCAGAACCCAAGATTTTTGACTCCCAGCCTGGTGGTTTTTTTCCCACTAATCATTTACATTCCCTTTGTGACATTCAGGTCCTAATCATTCACCTCCATAACATAGACAAATAGGCCTTTTATCACTTACGACATTTATTAACCCAAAGACTTTTAAGCACTTTTTAATTTTATTGTACATATTTTTCAAGTGAGGGCGGTGAATGGTCCCATACCCCCATTTTATAGTAAGAGAAATGAAGGCTCCAACCCACTTGGCTCAGGTTGTACAGTACTTGCAACTTAGAGATTGATGGTCAAAATAATGTCTTGTTCATTATAATTTTACATACTTGGATTCATGGCACCTTTGACGATATTTTTAAGATCAAAAACATAACTATTTATATATTTAAAAGAAATGTCTAGATT
>RJWJ010020836.1:0-28122 GCA_004363605.1 Indri indri | reverse complement strand
TTTCTCAGGGAAGAGGTGAGGGGTGACTTTGCCAGGGGGTTGCACCTGTTAGGATGTCTCAGGGTCCTGGGCACACAGGAAAGAAACCAAGTCTCGTCCAGGATGCGGAGAATGGGCAGCGCTTTGTGTGTAAGGGTCCAAAATGAGAGGCTTCAGCATGAGTCCCCAGGAGGGAACCAGGTGGCCGCACCCGGCACGCGTGTGTGCACGCGCACGCTGGGGCAGGGGAGCGGCTCCCGTCCGTGTCAGCTTTGAGCAGGTGAGCCCCTTCCTGTTACGGGCAGCAGGGAGGGTTTCTAGAAGGGGGACCTTGATGTCCTGTCTTCTTTCTGCACCTCCTTCCATCCTTCTCTCTCCCACACCCCCTCCCTCTCCTTGCCCCAGGACGAATGAGACGGGACCTCAGGTGAAAGGACCTGTTTCAGCCTGGAACGCCCAGGCTCTGCATGGCTGTGGGGGGAGTCCTGGGGACCGGGCTGCAGAGGCTGGATTGCATCCACCTGGACGCCTGACCTCACCTGCGGGCGGCCCCTCCGCCACCTGCACGACGTGGTGGGGCAGGCAGCCCGGCTCCCCTGGCTGTGGCTTCAAATACTAGCCCCTTCCCCTCAGGGTCACCCACAAAATGTGTGTGGGTGTGTGGCGGGGACTTGCAGACTGAGGGTGGCGCAGGGGCCTGTCTGGGGCACAGAGCTGATGGCTGGGGTCTGCAGGATGGGTCTGGCATAAAGGGTCATTCATTCCTGGCAGGTGTGCGGCGGGTGCTGAGCCCGGCCAGGGCCAGCGAGAGCTTTCAGCAGGATTTAATCAGGGCCGAGCTGGGCCCTCCTTCTTGAAAGCCAGACTTGTGCTCCTGGCAGAAGTCGCTGTTTCATGCTGGGACCCTGTGTTGGGAACAGAGGGCCAGCCTGGCCAACTGACCATGTGGCCAGAAGGTCGCCTGGGTGACCAGCCAGTGCAGCCTCTCATGGTACAGACGGGCAAACTGAGGCACCTGGTGGAGGGGGACATGAACACTGACCCAGGGTCAGCGAGCTCGGGAGGCTGTTTTTGAGCTAGCTCAGCCGCGACTCTCTCAGCTGGTGCTTGTTGTCCCCGTTTTGCAGATGGAAACAACAAGGTTCAGAGGTTTCGTGAGCTTGGCAGAGGCTGGCGGCGGGTGAGCGGCAGGGCCAGCATTCCAGCCCTGTGACAGCGATGCTCGTGGTCCTCCTGGTGGGGGCTCATCCTTCCCTCAGCTTCTCTCCCCTCCCTCCAGGACCTTGTTCAGCAGAGGTGGGGACAAGGAGGGAGGATTTCCGGACATGAGCCGGTCGGCGTAGCAGGACTAAGTCTCAGGCCAGTGACTCAGGTGAGCGAGAAACAGAGCGTGATTTTTCCACCATTCCACGCACCGGCGGTTTCAAGCCGTCTTTGAGGAGGGGAAGCGGAGACAGAAGTGGCGCAAACTCGGTCTCAGGCAGTTTGAGTTCTCCCCCTTTGCCCCACGGGGTGGTCTCAGTCAGACCTGGGGGCTCTGTCCTGACTTCAGTGCCACTCCCGAGGGCCTTGCTGGAACCCACGCGCTTCTGCGGTGCTCACGGCCCGGTCTGTGTAGACACGCCCACAGCTGCCCTCCAGGCCCTGCTGTCCTCCGAGGTTCTCGGGCGCAGCTCCGCTTGGTGCCGTCGGGCTCAGCAGCTTCCAGGACGTCTGCGATTTCTCGTCGATGATTTCCATTGCCTCCCTTCCCTGCAGCCTAGGGGACGGAGGGGACAGTGCGGGAGATGGGGGGTTCCTCAGGACTCCTGGGGACAGACCACCGGTGTGGGCAGAGCACCCACCCTGGACCCTGGCTGCTCTGCTGGTGGGTGGGGGCCGTGTTCTGAGGGTCTCCGAGGGTCCAGGTGGCCGTCTTTTTCACATACTGCTCTGACACCATTAGCCTAGCCCTGCTGGCCTGGGAGGGGAGGACAGGGTCAAGGGCCCTCCGTCTCTGTATTCTGTGCTTGGGGCAGAGTGCCCGGCAGACCGGGGACTTGGTTTGTGGGGGACGAGACCCCGCAGTGAGACCAGCTTCAGCCCTTCCTGCTCCTCCCCCTCCAGGCTTTATCCTAAAACCTGGGGCACAGTTTGCCCCGAGTAACACCCATCTGTGACAGTTGTAACTTAAAAGCAGTGTTTCAAATAACTTTTCTCATCCAAATGTTGGCATCGAGTTAAACTCCAGGGTGGGACTGGTATAGTGTTTCCTGGGACACTTGGGTGAGCTGCCCCTGGGGGCACTGACACCGCCAGCTGGGCAGCAGCGTAGCCAGGAGTCAGCTGCAGACGCCTCGGTTGTGATCTCAGGAGGCCGGGGTGGGGTTGGTGTGCTGAGCTCGCAACTCCACAGTACGACTCCTCCCCCCCGCGTTAGGAGAGGGTCTCCCAGAAGCTCTACTCCTGCCCGGAGCGGTGCGAGGATGGGCTTCGGGGAATTTGTGTGCGCAATGGTGTGAGGGGGACAAATAGAACATTTCTAGGGAGGGGGCCCGTGGTTTTTATTAAATATCACAGAAAAGGCTGGAACCCTTCTCTGGGTACCACAGCCGCAGGACAGGGGAGCTACCTCCTGCACCGTGGCTGGCCGGGCACCGTGGCATCCCCAGGCAGGGTGGGCGACGCAGACCTCTCTGAGCTGACAGAGACCCCCTTTCTCCTCCCCAAAAGTGGGAGCCTCTCAGAAAATGCACCCTATTCCCCCGGCCCCACCGCCCTGTTCTGCCTGCGAGCTGTCGGGGACCCCTGTCTGAGTCTGAGGGCAGGAGACAGCCCCGCCCTACTGCTTACTTCCTGATGGGCCTTGTTTCCTAGAGTGTCAAGCGGGGGTACAGGGATCTGCTGTACAGGGTGGCTCAGAGGAGGTGATTCTCACACAGAGCTGGGCGCTGCGAGCCCCTGCTGGCCGTTCCTGGCTAATGGCCCCCTCCAGGGACATGACCCTCTGTCCTGCGGGGCAGAGACACGGACCACGCCTTCCCAGCTGTGGCAGGACAGCACTTGCCTCCCCCTAAAATGGACAGGTAAGTGGTGCAATCGAGCTAGGATGCTGATTCCAGGAGGGTAGGCGTTGTGTCTGTTTTGCTCACTGCTGTCTCCTCGGAGCCTAGAACAGAGCCTCGCACATAGTAGGTGTTGAACACGTATTTGTTAAATAACAAATTCGGCATTGGGGAAGGGCCCACAGGCATGCCCAGTAAAGCATGGGGGATGGGCCGGGAGGGGCTGTGACATTCTCTCACTCAAAGGCCCAGTTTTGATTCTGCCATCAACTTTGCGGTGACCTTGGGCAAGTCTTTTCTCCTCTCTGGGCCTGTTTTCCCAGCTATAAAATGAGGGGATTGGCCCGGGGGGTGTTCAGGCAGCTCTGACGCCTGGCGCGTCCTTGGGAAGCATGCCCCACGCTGTCCTGAGCAGGATTTGATGGGGGAGGAGGGACAGGAAGCCCAGGAGGTCTGAAAGGGACCAAGAAGGGCCTCGTGGCGTGGGAGCATGGCAGGTGGGACCCAGACACAGACCCTCGCGGCTGAGGCCTGGGGCGATGTTCTGCTGCCACCTGGGGAAGGAAGGGTTGCCCCTCCTACCGTGGGGCCTTCACCTGCGGAGGAGGAGCAGCGGTGGCACATGCTCCTCCTCGGTCAGCAAGCCTGGCGGATGCTGTGACTTCCCGCGGTCACTGTCCGGGTCTGGGTCTGAGCAGGACCGCTGGTTGAAGCTCTGGGGAAGAGATGTTTGTCTCTAGCTGAGGCCCTGCTCCACCCCTTGGACCTGGGTCCACACTGCCCTTCACAGCCCTGGGCCCTGGGGAGGCAGGGAGTTGGCCCAGTGGGGCTGTCAGCCAGCTCCGCAACATGGTAAGCCGCTAAATACTAAACCTACCGCCATCGCCCTTCCTCTGGCCCTGAATTCTGTGCCCTTACGTTTTCACGAACTCTGCAATTGCTTGTTTCCCCACAGCATGAGCAGGCCACCTTTTCAATCTTTATTATCTGATAAGGGAGGTTTGCACCCCGGCGTCTTAATTTGCATTTCTTCACATGTGCGTGAAGTCGGACACCTCTGGTATTTGTGGACCTTTGTACTTTTTCTGATCTTTGTTGCCTACTCTAGAGTTGTGTGTTATTGATTACAAAAGTACTTTACATATGAAGGGCATCAAATGAATCTTTCCCCTATATTACTGGAAATATTTGTCTTTGCTGTTTATTTTTTCATTTCTAAAATCTACATAGTAAGTTACCAAAATTCCCTTTCTGGACTATAATTATAGTGCCTGGGAAGGTCCTTAATCTACACGCTGAGATTCAGGGGAGAAAGGTTTCTGCCGTTCGCAGCTGAAGAGCGAGATGCGGAGGGCCTGTCCTTTGCCAGTCCTGGAATCTGCTACCTGGAGGGAGAGATGCAGCCCAGAGACAGCATGGTGATTGGAGGGAGGTCCCAGACCCAGCGCCCTTGACAGCTGCCCTCTCTTCCCTCGACTTCAGTTTTCCTAAATGCAAAATGAGGCTGAATCAAGGGAACTAACTCCAAAGTCACTTCCTGTTTTATCACGTGATGAGTCCATTCATACGTGGTGTGACCTCAGACAGGTGGGTGCCGCGCTCAGGCCTACTTCTCTATCAGAGGAGGACATAAAACAAGGCAAAGTGGCAGGTCCTTGCCAGCACTGGGGACTTGTGATGCCACAGCTGAGCTTCCAAACCTTCTCCGTGCCGCAGAGGTGCCCTGGGGAGCCGTCAAAATGCCGCTGCCTGAGCCCCGCTCTGGGACAATTAAATTAGAAGCTCTGGGGATGGGGCCTCAGTCACTTTTGATGTTCCCCGCTGGCCCTGATGCTGACATGTCTGCGGTGGAGCCTGAGGTCTGCACGTCCAGCAGGCTCCAGGTGAAGCTGCCGTGTGTTCGGGACCTCACTTTGAGAAGGCAGGCTGGCCACGTCAGCGTCACCGGCAATGCCGTAGAGGTGCAGGCTCTCAGCCCCCACCTAGACCTCCTAAACCGACATCAGTTGTTTAACAAGATCCCGGGCGACTCCCATGTGTCAGTCTTGTCAATAAGACTCACTCAGGTGCCCACCTGCGGCAGGACCACGATGCTTGGGGACGTCCTTCCCAGGCAGAGCAGCCCAGCCCGGCTTCCCCGAAGCTTCTGCGCCGCTCTGGAGAACGTTCTCATTCTGAAAAGCAGGCTGTGGAGGTTACACTGCCATACTCACCTTTTGGTCATTCATTGAGCTGTGTCCTTATGACCTGGCCGAGAAAAAGGGACAGGACCAGGTTATTCCGTCTCAGACCCCAAGAGGCTGGTGGCTCTGACGCAGCTGCCTTCGCAGTACAGGCTGCACCACAGGTGACATTTGGGGATCAAGAAGATGGCACTTTCGTTTCCTTTCTAACATGGAAGGAGAAGGGGGTGAAGGGGTCCCTCTCAGCTACCAAAGAGTGCCTGGGCCTGTGGCCGTTCGAGGGGGACCTTGGGTGCGATTCCGTTTCCCCGTCTATGTGATGGAGCCAGCAATGCCCCCTCTGGGTTATCTATGTAACATTCTAGCAAAGTGGCCGGCCGGGCACAGCGTGGGTGCTCACGCCGACCCGATTCAGCCCTGTTGGGGCTTACCATGACATAGGTTGTGGCCAGAACTGGGGGCTTGGGTTGTATGCTGTGCTTGGTGGGGTTCGACAGACCTGCTCTGGCCCTCACTGGTTATGAGAGCTTAGATGAGTCATTTCATCTCCCTGCCCCTCGGTTTGCTTGTCTGTTTGATCAAATGGTTGAACCACCGTGGCAGAGTTGTCATAAGGATGAAATGAGGTTAAGAGCGTGAGGCATGGTGGCCAGGCCCAGAGCCATGGCTGTCGGTCAGCCTGAGTTCAGGCTGTGGGGAGCCCTGGCTTCAGGGAACAGAGTCCCCTTTGACTCTGCTGGCCACTTTGGACATTACCCTGCCATCACTGAGCCCTGGAGGGCAAATACCCCCAGCAGGCCCCGCCTTTTACTTGGCTACTGCCCCTTTAGGCAGCCAGGTTTGGGTTGGTGGGGCAGGGTGAGTGACTTGCCTTTGATGTGAGCGAGAGTCCCCATGGTACGCTGAAGCTAGGCGGGCAGGCGGCTCTCGGAGGATCAGGGCCAGCTCTTACTCTTAAATCCCAGAGCCTGGAAGGTCCCTACTTCCTTGGGCCAGTGGAGGGAGAGCAATTTGGCCCCACTGGGGCCCCAGGCCACACTGTTCCTAAGACGTGGGTGTGATTGTTATTCCCATTTTATAGTCGGGGAAACTGAGGTCCCCAGCTCTGGTGGCCACCAGGGTGCACGGGAAGACAGAAGTCCTTCCTGGTTTGGTCCTGCTGTGGGTCTGCAGGTCCAACCCATTCCCCGGGGAGGGCTTTGTTTCCAGAAGACCCCCATTTAAATGACACATCAGACCTCAGAGGGCTAACTCACGCCCACACAGGTTACCGAGCATCTGATCTGTGCTGGCCCTGTGCCCACGCCAAGGGGGTGGGGAAAATAGTCAGATGTAGTCCTGCACAGGCATGGGTTCAAATCCCAGCTCTGCCACTGGCCAGCTGCAGGGGCAAGTCATGTAGCCCCCTGGGCCTGTTTCCTCATCTGTAAAAGAGGGGTGTAGGGAATTAAAATATTGTGTGTGAGAGTGATTTTTAATACTGTACTGATATATGCAAATGAGGGATTATTAATACTCCAGAGCTAAATCCCGAGTCTCCATTACTGAGGTGGGAAAAGCGCAGGAGGGAAGGGTTGAGGGGCATGGGGGGTCCGCAGCAGGCATGCAGGGCGGGTGTGTCGGGGGGTGGAGATCTGCTTCCAGTCAGGAGGCTGGAAGGGCAGAGGGCTTGGCAGCCCTTTCCGCTCATTTTTTGGAGACCCAGAGGAGAGCTGACTGAAGGCTGTCGCTGGAGCAGGAGCCCGTTCCAGCTGCCAGCAGGAGCCCCAGTCTAGACTTCTGTGCAATCCTGGGAAACTGCTTAACCTCTCTGGCCTCAGTTTCACCCTCTGTCGGTCACCCAGGGGCTGCTGCGATTGCTTTGCTTCTGGAGCAGGTGTGCATCATTTGTACGTGGTCCCCACATCTCATGGGGTGGCCCAAGGGTCATCGAGGTGCTTTGGCAGCTCTTGAAGTGCCAGAGTGTGGTCCTGTGAGGAATGATATTTCATCCCTTTCCAGGTGGGGTTGATCTGACCCCGGGACCAGGCTTAGGCCAGGCCAGAATAATGGGGAAGGGGCCAAACGGGGAAGCCCCTCCCAGTGGGGTTCGAGGGACCCCTAAGGGAGGAGGTGGGCTTTGGAGAGGACGGCAGCTTCGTCTCCCCTGACTCTGCTGTGGACAAAGTGGTCCTGGATCCTTGGGAGACGAGGACCCCTAGGCCAACCCATAGGTGTTCCCATCCCAGGGTGGGACCTGAGGCAAGGAGAGAAGCCAGCCAGGGGTAGGGCCTGAGGGGAAGAGGAGGAAAAGGAGGAGGAAAGGAACTGCTGCCAGCCAGGAAATATCTGCTGGCTGGCATCAGGCGTTCTTGAGCTAGCGTGCTTCCTGTAGGCAGTGCACACAAGCCCGGTGACCTCACCCCTCAGACATTCTGGGACAGCCCCCCATTCCAAATAGGCCACCCCATTGTCCCCTGGAACGGCAAACGGCGGCAGTGCGGATCTTTCGGTATCCAAACAACATCCATTCATTCAGCAGTGTTTACCGAGCACCCATTCTGTGCGGGCGCCACGCCAGTCACCAGCACTCAGACACTTCAGGACTCAGCAGCTAATGGCTGCATTGTCAGGCCGGCCCCCTGCACGGGGGGCCTCCTTGCCTGCTGTTTTAGCCGGGGCACTAAGGTCACCACTGATGAAGAATCCCTAGAGGGAGGGGACCCCCAGGCTGGAGACAGCCCAGGAGCATGGATTCAGGCCACTCCTGCCAGTGCGGCGCTGAGGGTCTACGCCCGGTGTCTCCTTAGTTTCCCCCTGATTAATGGTGTGTCATCCTCATTTGCAGAGATGAACACTGAATCTCAGGTGAGTGAGCTGGCTCCAGGTCACGTGGTTCCTAAGAGTCTGGGCCAGGATTTACTTACTAGCCTGCTGGTTTTGGGCAAGTCGCCTAGCCCCTCTGAGCCTCATTCAGGGGGTTTCTTCTCCCATAATTCTCTGGCTACCCGGGACCTGAGGAAGTCACTCTGCCGCTCCCCCGCCCCCGCCCCAATCACTTTAGGTCATCGGTGAGCATGGATAGAGTGCACGCCACTTGGCAGGCACCGTGAGCAGGGGCAGATGGGAGGAGTGAGAGGAGAGGACAGCGCAGATGGAGGACGAGACACAGCACGCTTTCGATACTTCACTTGGGATAATGGTCTCCACTTCCATCCACATTGCTGCAAAGACATTCATTCATTTCTCCTTGCAGCCGAGTAGCATTCCTCTTGCCCTTGCTCTCTTCTCTGATACTTCAGGATCTTGGGGATGAGGAGGACCACTCCGTGTGAAATGACCAGGCCAGTGCAGGCCACCATAACGATTGTCTCTTTGCTTATGCTTCGATTTATTAAGATAGCTCACGTCTTAACTCATTTCATCCCCCAGACAGCTTGATCAATTGCTAACATTATCCCCTTGTGCTGACGAGCAGATGAGGAAACTGACCCTTGGACAGTAAGTAGGTAAGTGGGTGGGATTTAAGCTTCTGCTGGTAACCCCAACTCCTCTAGGGAGGCTTCCTGTCAGAGAAGAGGAAACCACCTTGCTTTTTACAGCTGTGCAGAGCTTTTGCAAAAGCCTTGATGCAGGTGAAATAGAAGTCACTGGAATAAAAAGTCCTTCAGATGTTTGCCCTCTTAGGCATCCTCCGTTGTAAGAGACTCCTGCGGCACATCTGCCCTTCTGGTGGCAATTCCCACACCTCTCCCCTGTCCAGCTTTCAGTGGTCAGCATGGTGACACCCCCTGTATAGACGGACAGGCACCCGAAGGCCTCCACGGCCACTCCTGAGAGCAGCCGCACAGTTCCCCCAGATGTGGGGGCCAGAGTCTTCCAGACCCGTGGGCTCTGCTCATTTCTGCATGAGAGGTAATGATTTATCCAGGGAGTGGTTCTCCACTGGGGATTGGAATTTTTAAAATTCTCTGAAGATACCCTACTGAAATCAAAGCGTTTGTTCTCCAAGGGCAGCTCCATTGTAATGCTGGTGTGTGTGTGTGCACGTCCACACAGGCGTCCTGGCTCCCCTAGGCTGAGACCTTGTCTGGGTTGACAGCTTTGAGGCGTCTACCATTCTGCCCAGGCATCCCTGGCATCAGGCTGGCTTTTCCATGAGCCTCCTGCACCAAACCTAGGGACCCCCAACCCTAGGCTGCCCAGATAGATCTGGGGGCCTGCTGAGGGTCTTGGCTTCGATTGCTAGCTTGGTGACCTTGAGCCCATTACAATCTCTCTGAGCCGCATTTTTGCTGTTAAATGGAGATATTAAAAAATGGAGTGATGGGAAGATTGCAGTGGGCACAGCTTGGAGTGGCTGTCCCTGCAAGCTCTGGGCTTGACTTCCACTCTACCCTCCCTCTGAGGGGTATGTTGGTTTCCTTCTTTTCCTCTTGCTTGAAGATGACATCAGATAAGGGGAGGCAATTTGACTACATGTGAAAATCCTGAGCTTGGGCTGCAGAGAACTGAGCTCAAAACTGGACTCTCCCTCGTACCAGCTGTGTGGCCCTGATCAAGTGAGTCACTTCTCTGAGCCACAGTTTTCTCATCTGTGAAATGGGGAGATAATGCCAATCTCCCAGAATGAACTCCCTTCAATCACCCGGAGAAGCCACCCACCAGAGAGGAGATTCATGGTCAGATGGATGACCCTGTAGAGAAGGCAGTGCTCAACCTAGAAGGGTGTCTCAATGCTGGCGACTTCTCAGAGCACGGGGAAGACGTTTCAGGGTAAGGTTGGGGGGAGGGTTCTAGTACCTACTAAAATCGAATCGCCTATATTATTGGTTACCCAGATGGAAACCCTGCTTCAGGTCTTCATAGAGGGCACCCACTTTGTTCCAAGAGGGGATGTGACCCTTAGGCCTAGGAATGACAAGGCAGGTCAGAAACAGGCTCAGAAAGGGAAGTGGGGCCGGGCGCGGTGGCTCACGCCTGTAATCCTAGCACTCTGGGAGGCCGAAGCGGGCGGATCGTTCTGAGCTCAGGAGTTCGAGACCAGCCTGAGCAAGAGCGAGACCCCGTCTCTACCAAAAATAGAAAGAAATTAATTGGACAGCTAAAAATATATAGAAAAAATTAGCCGGGCATGGTGGTACATGCCTGTAGTCCCAGCTACTCGGGAGGCTGAGACAGTAGGATTGCTTGAGCCTAGGAGTTTGAGGTTGCTGTGAGCTAGGCTGTCGCCACGGCACTTGCCCCAGGCGAGAGAGTGAGACTCTGTCTCAAAAAAAAAAAAAAAAAAGAAAGGGAAATGGGACTAAGATCTGGGCTCTTCCCGGTTTGCCTGCCCAGTTTAAGCCAGGTCGATGCAACAGAAACGTTTTGAGGTTCTGTTATCTGCAGGCAACATATTAGACACTTTGTATCATCAGGCAAAACCTGAATCAGACATTGACTTTGCCCTTAAGAGTTTCACAGTTGAATAAAAAGAATTAATGATAGTGTATTAATAAGATATCTCTGTGTCCCCCTGCCTCACGGGCACCTTGTGTGGAGTCTGGTACACAGTAGGTGCTCATTACATGTCGATTAAATGTAAGAACATTACAAACTGCAATAGTGGGCAGACCCAGAGCGGTGGGGTGGTTTCCCAGAGGGAGGATCATTTATACTGGGTTTTGATGGCTGCTTAGGAGTCCTCTGCTCCTTCCATTTGTCCATTTATCCTCCATCAAGGCTGATGAAGACCACAGCAGGGCAAGGCCCGAGCTTGTCCTCCCCTCCTGCCCACCCGGCCCTCATTCGAACTCTGAGGAGTCTCCGGATGTGAAGAGGGAGTGGCTGGGCTGCGGAAGGCAGGCTCATTTCCAGTGTGAGGCCGGGCCGCCAGCCCCGGGTCCTGTTTACACAGCAAGGCGGACAGGCCGACAGAACTTGGCGGCCAGTGTGCTTCTGCCTCTGAGAACAGAAGGGGCTGGCAGAGCTGGGCCAGGCCAGGCGTGGGGAGGCCTGTGCCAAGGGGAAAGTCGAATCCAAAGAGTGTTTCCTCCCAGCCAGGCAGCCCCAGACTTTTGTCTCCAGTCTCTGAGCAGTTCCTCTAGTGATTCATAATCAGCGGGAACTTATAAATAAACCCCACCTCAGCCTCGCGCCACAGCCTGGCTGGGACCTGAGCAGGGGTGTCGTGGGGGACTGGGAGAGAGGGAGGCTGAGGCGGGGCCCTGAGGAGCTATGGGGACCTGGGTGATGCTGGCTGCAGGGCAGAGGCACCTCTGCTTGCCCAGGGCTCTCGCCAGCGGTCACGCTTTCCACCAGAGCACTGGGGAGCTGGGCCACCAGTCTGGAGCAAAGAACTGTGCGAGGCCTGGGTTTTTATCCCCTCCCAACAGTGTGGTAGAGGAAACTAGGTAAAATTTTGAAACAGCTGGGCTTGAAAACATTTTTTGATATAATTTCAAATTTATAGAAAAGTTGCAAATAATAGAACAAAGAAATCGCGTATTCTGTGGCCAGAATCATCAACTGTTTACCTCTTGTCCTGTTACGCTTCATTTTCTCTCTCTCATTTAAATGTTCTCAACGATCTGAAAGTGGGCTTCCAGCGCAAGCCTCTGTGCCCCTCTGTGTGCATGTCCGGAAACAGCCGGTGTGTGAATTCCTGGCTGACCACTTACTAGCATGTTCCAGGGCGAGCTGTCCGAGCTCTAAGTCCCGTGCATGTCCTGTCTGTGAAACGGTGCTGCACGGGCCCCTCAGTGTGGTGAGGATGAGGCGGGGTAACAGTGCGGAGCCTCTGCTGTCATCATAATGACAAGCACAGCTCGTTATCCTGCACAAAGCAACTTGCACATATATGTCATTTGATCCTCACAATGGTCCTCCAAATAAAGAAATTGAGGCTCAGAGATAGTGGGCAATTTGTACAAGGTCACACAGCAGGTAGGCTGGGATGCTAGGCTTTGAAGCATACAGTAAGCACTGAGTTAATCCTGGGGCCTGTCCTCTTCCCTGTTCGTTGTGTGATCTCACTCAATGGCTGGGCTGGCCTTCCTAGGGCCTCACTCTCCCTGTCATGGTGTGGGCACGGGGATCTCTTGGGTGGGATGCAAGATGCTTCTATTGCAGCCCAGCACTTGAGGTCCCCCAGAGACCAGGTGGGAAGGAGCCCTTCCTGAGTCAGGGCTGGAGTGGAAGCTGCTCCAGCAGCCAAATCAGCTTCCTCTGAATTCTTCCGCTGCCTCAGGATCCCAGCTCAGAACTCTTGCAGATTGTTTCTGGAAACTCCAGGAAATCTGACCAGAAGGCCCTGGGCCTCCAGGCTTCCGAAGCTCCTGCAGTGATGGGGCCCGGCCACCAGATGGCCCCACGCAGGCCGCTGCGCTCTCAGGAGGCAGTCACTGGTCTTGGTCCCATGTCTGTTCAGAGCCACCGCTCTCCTGCGGGCGTGTCCGCAACGCCATCCCTCAGGTCACAGCAGAGAATCTGAGCCCAGGAGAGGCAGCGACCTGCCATGGTTGCGTGGCCCACATTTTGCGCTTGTTGTTACCCTGGTTGAGCAAGGTCCTGGGTGAGATTCTTGCTCAGCCTCTGCCTGGGACAGTGACAGAGTTGCTAGTTTCCCAGGACCTTAGTTTCCACGTTTGTAGAAAGGTGCGAGTCATTTATGCCTGGCTTTCTTCACGGGGTCTGGGTGTCAGGTCAAACACCGAGCCTCAGTTTCCCTGTCTGTGAAACTGGTATAAAGGGAAGGGCTGTCTGGTGTTGTGAGGATGAAAAGCTGCCCACATCCAAATGTGATCTGAGGCCTTAAGCCTGCAGGCTGAAGTCGGGCCACGCACAGTAAACCCTGAGTGCCCTCTGCTCCCAGCACAGCCTCGGAGGAACAGCGCAGGACCCAGGGCGGGAGACCTCAGTGCTCGTTCCACCTGCACCTTCAGTTCCGCGGACGGAGGAAGGCAAGGTTCAGACGGGGCCAGTGATTTGCCCAAGGTCTCTGTCACTGCCCCACCTGACTGCACCAGAACCCAGATCCACTAACCCTGGGGGCAGCTGTCCTTAACACTTTTCTCACCTCTGCCCAGACGCCCAGCAAGGAAGCCCACGCGGGGAAGGGCTGGTGCAGCTGGGGCTGGACTGGGCACAGAGTGGCCACTGTGAGCTGCACTGCTGCGCTGCAAGAAGGCCCAGCGCAGAGCCCAAGGAACCGCCCTCCGCCTGAGGGCAGCCACCGCTCCCCTCGCACAAGCTCTCCCATGGAAAAGCCCTTAGGGCTTACCTGCCCAGACCCTGGGGGGAGTATTTTTAAAAGTTTAATCGCTCTCCAGGGAACATGCTGCGTTTCTATTCATACAGTGTATCTATGCTTTTATTTATGAAATAAAAAGGCTTCTGTTCTCTGTTAATTAGTGGGATCATATAAACCCCTCTCCCCCAGCCAGGATGTGGGGGGCAGGGGGGGAAACCAATAAAAATATAAAAATCTTGAATTCCAGATACACTGGGCATGACCAGCCTTCCTTCCTGGGGAGAAGGAGGGGCCTATAACCCCAAATTAGTAACTGTCCAGAACCCCAGATTGATGACATGGGTATTTTCAGAAGACCATGCTGGTAACTTGAATTCATTCATATTCGGCTGGAACTGAGTGGCTTTTCCTAGAGCAGGTTGGAGTGGGAGGAAGAGAAGGAGCAGGGCCCTGAGAGCACGAGATGGGCTGGAATAGGGCAGAGGGTTGGGGGGACACGGGGACCGTGCACAGAGAGTGGAAGCCGAGAGCCCCAGAGGCTGATGGTGTCGCCCACGCACCAGAAGGAAAGGAGAGGCTTGCGTCTTGCTGTCATTTCCAGGAGAAGCCTGGGTGGTGGGGGGGCACAGATAACTCAGTGTCCACGAGTCGGTGCTTGGAACCTGGGGGAGAAGGGGCATCCCTGTAACCCAGAATTTCCCCCAGGAGGAGGGGCTGGCCTCTGGGCCCGGCCTCACATCCCTCTCTCTGTAGAGCCCACAACTGCCTGGGGAAGGAGACATTGTCATCATCCCCATTTCACTCACAGTGGACACAGCCCAGAGACGGAGGTACTTGCCCAAGAGCAGTCACACTAGTGCCAGAATGCCTAGAAGAACCCAGGTCTCCTAGTCAGCTGTTTTTACTCACATTCTGCCTGAATCTGGAGCCAGGTCTACCCGATTGCTGGCTTTGTGACCCCGAGCAAGTTGCTGAATCTCTCTGAGCTCAGTTTCCTCATCTGTACGAGGAGGGTGATGGTGCCTATGTCCTGGGGTTGGCAGGGTTTGATAGCGTATGGAAGGGCCTGGCACACAGTAGGCACGCAGCCAGGGGTGGCTGTATACAGAGGAGACAAATCTTACTTGGGGCATGGTTCACAAGGCAGCTTAATAAAATAAAAAATTCTGGAAAATCCTCTAGGAAGGAGCCGTGGAAAGTCAAGTCTTTATCAGGGGTGGGTGGGAAAGGCACCCCTCTCTCCCTGGGGAGAAAGAGCAAATCTTTAGGACCGTCAAGGAGCAGAGAACGCGAGGCAGGGAGGTGGCTGAGCTGCTGCAGGGCGGGGGTGCGGGGGCCGGGCAGGTACTGCGGGCTCAGCTGGGACAGGCAGGACCAGGAATGCCAGGTGGAGGAGTCGCGGGCTGGGCTGGCTGTTGCAGACACTGGGGTGACTAAAGGGAGGCCCCCACCCGGGGGGAGCCAGGCCAGTTCGTGCCCCGGCTGCCCCTGTGGGGCCCCTGCCGGCCTTCCTGTCCCCAGCCCTCCCGTCCCGCCGTCTGGCCGCCAACTGAATTTTATGTGGGGAATTTGAGGAATTTGAAAAGGCAGAATGCAAACGCCACGCTTAGAGATTTCCTTGTCAACCTCTGAAGGGGAAAAGCCCCTCTTTGTGGGGTATGGGAAGAGGAGGGGGGTGTGGCCGGGCAGATGCTCGGCGGCCAGGTGGCCAGGTGGCCCCGGCAGGTCCTTCCACCCGTGCGGAGAGGCAAGCTCGCCAGCAGGCCCCTGGAGCTGGAGCTGGAGTCGATTCCCGGCGCCGCGCCCCGCCCGTGCTGGGGGGTTACTGAGGAGTCCTCGGCGCCCTCGCCTCGCCTCGCAGAGGAGGGGACTGAGGTCCAGGGGAGGCTGTTGTCTGAGGTCACGGAGCAGCCCTGGGCCGAGGCCGGGACCCCGGCTGGGGGCCTACTGGCGGCCGAGGTGGGGGGCGGCGCGGCCCCCCGCGGTCCCTGCACCCTCCCGGGCCGTGGGCGCCCCCGCGGTCCCCGCCGTCCCCGGGCCTGCCGGCTGCGGGCGCCCGGGAGCCGCGCCCGGGCCGGAGCCTGTATCTCTAGCGGCCCCGGCGTCTCGGAGTCTCGGCTGCCGAGCGCCGGGCGTTATCTCCACTCGCCGGGCCGGGCCCGGGCCGCGGTGGCGACGGGCCGCTCCCGCCTTATCGGCCGCCCCCGCGAGCCAGCTGGGGGCCGAGCCCTCACCCCGGCCCGACCTTCCTACCCTCCCGGGCTGCCCCCGGCCCGGCGGCCCCCTCCCTGCCAAGCGGCTGGGGCGGTCTCCCCAAGGGGCACCGCATCAGAAAAGTGTCCCCGCATCTGTCCTTTCCTGAAAAGACAAGCCTAACTATGCTTAATCCAATTCTAGTCGCATTTTAAACAACTCGACAAGAGAAGCAAAATTCTGCAAAACAAAAAACAAAAGCACCAACCTCCAACCCACTGTATGTCAGGGGGAGCTGGGTGCTTGTTCACCAGGTCTCTCTAGAACGCTCCTGCTTGGGGCTGAAAGTGTTAACTGTGCCACCCTTGCACTTGGGTTCCCCCACCTTGAATATTCCAATCCGTAGGACCTGAAACTCCCCATGTACTGGTGGCAAAGCACAGGGCGCAGCCCTTTGTAATAACAGTTTGGCTGCATGGACGGAAAGCCATGCAAGTATTCATACTCTTTGCCTCAGTAATCTCACTCCGGGAATGTATCCCAAGGAAATAGTTCAGCAGCAGCAAGAGAAAAAAAGATTATGGGTTCATCAATGTGTTATTTGTAAAGCTAGTGAACATATCTTTCTAAGCAAAAAGCTAGAACACGTGAGCCACATGAACTGGGTTTGAACCCACCACAGTCACCTACAAACCCTGGGTGAGGGGCTTAACCTCAATGAGTTTCTGTTCCCCTATCTGGAAAGTGGCTGGCCCCAGCACTCAGGGCTTTGGTAAGAATTCCAGGAGACAGCCAGGGAAGGCAGCTAACACAGGGTCTGGGGGAGAGGAGGAGCCTGAGAAATGTTTATTTGCCTGGTCTCCATCCTTATGGAAATGAAAGTATGGGACATTCCAAGTCACCTTTGTGAATACTGGAGGGAGTGTACATGGTGGTTAAGAGCTTGGGATCTCTGAGTCCTACCCTGGATTGGATCAGAATCCTAGCTTCACTCACCACTTGCTTCCTAGCTGTGTGATCTCCACAAGACGTATTTCCTCACTCACAAAAAGAGATAATAGAACATACGCCCTAGGATTGCTATGAGGGCTAAATGCGCTAATATGCACAACGTGTTTAGGTCTGTGCCTGGTAGGTAAGAGAGACTCAGTGATAGGTAGCTATTGTTCTTAAATAGTGTTTAAAGCTACGAACAACTTCATTATCCAAAAATACTCCAAACGAAGTAGGTATCTTTCAGCGGAGTGCGATGCAGCATTGGAAAAGAGATAATCCTGCACGCTAATGAGGAAGGACGTATGTGATAAGCAACAGAGCAAGTTGCATCCATCTGGACAAATGACCTAAATGTGAAAAATTAGACAGTAAAAGTGTAAGATGAATATTTAGCAGAATTCTTGTATGATAGTATAATCTTGGGGTAGGAAGGATCTCCAACAAGCCAGGAACCCAGAACCGTATAGGAAAAGACAGACAGCTCAGACCATACACAGAGTTTAATGTCTCCCTACATGTTAAGAAACTCCATAAACAAACACAGAAACAATGGTAGATGGGAAGAAATATGTATATGGCACATTAAGCATTCATATCTTTCATATGCAGAGTCCGTACAAAATAATTGGAAAAGTCAAACAATAGAAAAATGGGCAAAACCACTTCACAGAAGAGGAAATGCAAATAGAAATGTAAACATGAGAAAGGCACTCAAGCTCCGCAGTTGTTGGGGAAATGCGAATAAAAAACAGAAGCAAAATGCCATTTTTCTGCAAGCTCTAACTATGCAAACAGAAGTGGGCATGCCTTTTGCCCCACTAATCCCACTTTCAGGACTCTATTCTTACATTCTAGCCACAAAAAGATTTTCTTTTTGCTGCAGTGTTGTCCATAGTGACAATCTCAGTGTCTGCCTTTGAGAGTATGGGTGGATAAATTCGGTTGCATCCATGCTCGGGAATACGGTGGGACTAAGAATGAGCTCATTGAATTTATGTGCAGTGACTTGTGGGGTTGTAGGTTAAAAAAGAGGCAGCTGTGCAGTAGTGTGTAAAGTATGATCACATTTTGTGCTTAAGAAAAGTGTGCATTTGTGTGCACACGATGGAAGGCAAGCCTTTGAGCCTTCACCAGCGTGAATACAATCATGTGCCGCATAGTGACATTTTGGTCAATGACAAACTGCATATGTAACAGTGATCCCTTAAGTTCATAATGGAACTGAATAATTCTTATCACCTGGTGATATCATAGGCATTGTAATGTCGTAGCACAATGCATTATTCACGTGCTTGTGGTGATGCTGATATAAACCTTAAAAAAACCTGCAGATATAAATCTGTGTTGGCAGTCATATAAAAGGGTATCACATACGATTCTGTACGGTACATAATACTCGATAATAAATGATTATGTTACTGGTTTATGTATTGACTATACTATATTTAGAGTGTACTTCTTCTACTCAAAAAAAGTTAACCGTAACACAGCCTCAGGCAGGTCCTTTGGGAGGTATCCAGGAGAAGGCGTCGTTACCATAGATGACAGCTCCGTGTGTGTTACTGCCCCCGAAGACCTTCCAGTGGGACAAGACGTGGAGGTGGCAGGCAGTGATATTGATGTTCCTGACCCTGTGTAGGCCTAGACTAATGTGTGTGTGTCTTAGTTTTTAAAAAAAAGTTTTAAAAGTTAAAACAAAGAAAAAGGCAAAACCTTACAGAAAACAGGGATGTAAAGAAAGAAAATATTTTTGTACAGCTGTACGTGTTTGGGTTTTTAGCTAAGTGTTATTACAAGAGTCAACATGCTAAAAAATTTAAAAGTTTATAAAATATTAATAAAAAAGTTACAGTAATACAGGAAGCTAAAGTTAATTTATTATTGAAGAAAAAAGTTTTTAAATAAATTTGGTGTGGCCTTAGTGTAGAGTGTTTGTCAAGCCTACAGGAGTGTACAGGAACGTCCTAGGGCTTCGCATTCACTCGCCATGCACTGACTCGCCCAGAGCAACTTCCAGCCCTGCAAGCTCCGTTCATGGCAAGTGCCCTATACAGGTGTACCCTTTTTTATCTTTTATACCGTATTTTTATTGTGCCTTTCCTATGACTGGACACAAATACTTACCATCGTGTTACAATGGCCTACAGTATGCAGTACAGGGCACGCTGTGCGGGTTTGTAGCCTGGGAGCAATAGGCTAGACCATGTGGGTTTGCGCAAGTGCACTCTGTGATATGTGCACGGTGACAGGTCTCAGGAGGTGTCCCTGCCACTAAGCAATGCATGACTGTATGTTGGTTATGTTTGCATGGGCCTAAAGAAAGCTTGGTGCATATGTTGAAAGAAAGCAACAAGTAGTTTTGCCCGCTGTTTTATTGTTTGACTTTTTCTATTTAATCTGTGAAAATTCTGCATTTGAGGGATATACATCCTTCCTTCCCTGCCTGAGGAAAGTTTCCTTTCGTCCTGTTCTAGATGGTTCCATGGATCTCCTGGTGGTGGGAGGAGACAGGGGTGGCCTTTTCTTGGTCCCTATCACTCTGTGACATTTGTGGCAACAGCATGCATTGTGGTGGTATTCATAGTTTGGAGAAAAAAATGCAATTAAAAAAACTTGATCCCACACACAACAAAAGAAGAGAAGAAGCTGGGAGGCAATACGTACTTGCGTTTCGGTCTTTGTGAAAAAGAACAGCCCGTGTTTGTGCACATGTCAAAGGGCTGGGAGAGGACGTGGCTGACCCTCGGAGGTCACTTATAGCAGTGGAGTATGCTGAATCGGATTTTAAGTTTTATTAATACGTGTCTCTATTGTTTGGATTTCTTACAATGAGCATTTTTACTTTTGTAATGACAAAACAATGGAGTATTTTTCCCCTTGAAGTCTAAGGTGCTGTTTGTGTATTGTGATTACACAATTCAAGGGAACGTGGACAAGAACAGAAACTGGGTTAGGACGGCGGGACCCCTCCCCAGGATTTTAAGGAGGTGGATTTCCGTCAAGTGAATTCTGCAATGGTGTCTCCGCGAGGCAGGTGAAGCAGACCCGGGTACAGACGTGGTGTTCCCACCTTGGAAGCTCCTGTCGGCATGGCCTGGGCAGGTGACACCGTCTGCCCGCTGGGCCCCTGCCGGTATCTCTCTCGCTCTGCTCCCGTCTTCCTTCCTTATTTCTTTCCCTCTCTCCTTCCTTTCCTCCTTCCAGTCCAGCTGAATTGGACGACCTGCCTAATGCAATTTAGGAGCCACGCAAAGGCCCTGTCCTCCTGGCCCTTGTCCCTCTCCTCAGGGAAGGGAGGAAGGGAAGCGACATTTCTGCAGCAGCTAGGGTCGTACAGGCTCCGTGCTAGGTACTCGCTCTAAACGCCGCGCAAGCCACGAGGAAACCGATGCTTGGCGGGCTGCTACCTGCCGAGGATGCACAGCTCCCCAGTTCCTAAGGTGGAATGGGATGGAGTCTGTCCAGATCCCTTCTCTGGAGCAGCAGTCACAGCCCATGTGCACGACAGGCCTTCGTGGTCCCAGGGAAGTGCCCCACTCGGATTATCTACGCGTATCTACCTAGCAGCACCGTGAGACCGGGTCACAGGGTTTGCTGACAAAGTTGCTGGGATCCTAACCTGGCGTCTCTCTTGAGCCTGTGCTCCTGTTCGCCACCCACAGAAGCCCTCAGGCATGTCACCACAGTCAGTCATTAGGATTGCTAGTGACAGAGCCATTTTATTGTAACTGATTAGGTTAAGGCCTGATCGGGTCCTTTTGCTACACATGATAGATGAGGCTACAGCTTCTAAGGTGCTGAGTGTCCCCTGATCTCAGATACACACTGAGGAGCGTCACAATCCTGTGTGAGTCTGAGGGACAGGAAAGCCTTGAGGAGTGTTGGACTTCACCACGTTGTGAGGAAGGGCATCCTAGAAAGGTGGAACAGCATAAAAATGAAACTAACATCAGCCAATAATTAGCACTTGCTCTGTGTCTAAGCACTTTTTATACATATATTCATTTAATCCACCACCAAGTCTATGAGGTAGGTACTATTATTATTTCCACTTTACAGATGAGGAAAGTGAGGCTCAGAGAGGTTAAATAACCTGTCCAAGGACACACAGCTAGAGCGAGGCGGGGCCGAGTCAGGACTGATGCCCCAGGACTTCCAGAGCAAGAGGCCTTTGCGCTGAGACCTGAAAGATCAAAAAGGAGTTGAGCAAAGAGGGAAAGCGCGGTGGAGGGAAGGGAGGAGAGTGTCCCTGGCGGGGAGTGGTGGGGGCCCTGGTGAGAAAGAGCACACGTGGACCAAGGTGCAACCAGAGACGCGGGCATGAGCGCCCAGCAATACCCCACACAAGTGCTGGGAGGAGGACGCGAAGGGCAGTGTGGCAGGGACGTACGTGTGTGTGTGTGTGTGTGTGTGTGTATATTTATATATTTATATGCTTATGTGTCCCCAGATCCCTCTCACAACAGTGGCTGCCTCTGGGGAGGAGTGCTGGGGCGGTGCTGTGTGCCTGTGCTCGCCACCGCACCCCGCTCGCTCCAGCAAGAGGCCTGGAGACGGTGGCTGGAGGGCCACTGGCAGAGTCTGCTCCAGCCCCAGGGGCACCAGCTGGCGTAGGAAGAGGAAGAGGCCACAGCCACACTGTCTGCCGCCTGGGCAGAGCTCCGGCTGCCCCCAGCCCGCCTGCGGCAGACAGAACTAAACAGGCTGGCTTATCAGCTGTCGCCACTTCGTGCCACTCCCGACCCGGCTGAGCTGGGAAAGTGGCCCCCAGCCTTTTGCCAGGGACAGCACTGGCCCATGGTGGGGAAACAGTGGGGACGTTTTCCCAGGACTCAGCCTTGGGGGGAAGTTTCTGGTGGGTGTGCAGAAGAAGGGCCTGGGGCCCAGGAGACGCACTGCCGCAGATGCACTGTGGGGTTGTAATGAATTAATTTTTGGTGTTGTTTTAAAATAATGCTAGTGATCTAAGAATGCATTCTCCTGTAGAATAATCAGGCTGGTCCTTCGTACGTGAATTACGTGCTTCCCCTCTGGAAACAGACCTGTTGGGTGCTGGGTGAGGGCTGTGCTGTGTGATGTACACGGCTTCGTTCAGTCCTCACGGCCCCAGGAGGCAGGTACCACTGTGCTCATTTTACAGATGGGCAAAGTGAGGCCCAGCCTGGAGAAGGTTTGTCCTGGGCCCCTGGAGCAGCAGAGCTGGCTCTGTGCCCTCTTCCCACCCTTTTGCAGATCCCCACATCACCTCCTCATTGAGAAGTGGGGAAACCGAGGCCAGAGGTGCGATACAATTGGGCAAGCATCATCTGGCCTCTCTGGGCCTCAGTGTCCTCCTCTGAGCAATGGGATCAGACATTCTGGCCCTGATCCCTCTTTGGGGTGGTTGTGAGGATGGGCCAGGGGCTGGGCATCTGGGTGTGGGGAGAGGAGAGATGGGGGCTTCTCCTGTGTTTGCCTCTCTTCTCTGGATCCCCGGGCTCCCAGCGGGGGGTGGGGGTTTGCCCAACCACTGACTTTGTCACATGAGGCCTGTCAACCCCCGGTGGGTTTGGTCCCCAGAAACAGCTGGCCTGGCCTCCCGCAGCCACCCCCTGGCTTCTTGCCCAGGGCGAGCAGACTGTGCTAGCTGGGCCAAGCCGCAGCTCCGGGGCGGGGTGGCATGGGGCGGGGCAGGGGCCAGGAACCTGGAATGCAGCCTCAAAGCCCCCGATAGCTGAGGGAGGGTTTGGACGGGGACGACGGAGGCCGGGGGATGGGGCAGATGGAGTCAAGGCGGAGGCGGGGACTGGGCTGGACCCCGCCGCTGCAAGGGCTCCCACAGGCACCCCACTCAGCTGCTCTGACGCGAGACTCGCCACGTTTCTCTAGACCTGGCCCAGCCCTTAGCGGGGCACCATCCGCCTGGCCCGGGCTAGAAATCCGTGTGTCCTGCTGGTCCCTCACTCCCCAGGGACGGTCGGTCACCGCATCCTGGCACTCTAGCCTCCCCAGTGTCGCCCCAGCCTGGGCCAGCTCCCCATCCCCTGAGGGGCTCAGGCCTCTCTTTGCCTTATCGGGACCCGACCCCCGTCCCCACAGGCCTCCCCTGCCCCCGGCCTGGCACCCGCCCCACACACACACACGCTCGCTCGCACTCAGTCTCGTTCTCACTTCTCCTCCCCAGAATGCCCTGAGTCCAGCGCCAAAATACAAATACGACCCCCTGCACCCCCCAGTTTAAACCCTTTAAGGGCTCCCTACTGCCAAGGGGGACTGTCTGAGCTCCTTAACATGCCTTGGAGGTGCCCGTCTACTTTGTGGGCTTTGCTCTTGCGCCCCCTGCTCTGACCCCAGGAGAAGTCTCACTGACACTGTCCAACCTCGGGGCCCTTCGTGTCCCCATGCCTTTGCCCTTGTTCTTTCCTGCCTAGGAATTCCTCCCTGCCGCCCGCTCCGGACTCCTTCCCCAGGCACCAGGCACCACCGGGCTCCTGCATAGCTCTAGGTCCACACATGTGAGCAGAATCGCAAGGCAGTGTGGAAGGGGCTCTGACTTATGAGTACCTTTCTGTCTCTGTGGGACTGGGTATTCCTCGAGGACAGGGCTGGGCCTTTCCTCTCCTTGGGAAATGGCCAGGAGCTCAGTAAGTGTCCGCGGGGCGGGTGGATAACAGCAGGGACAGAGCCAGCTGCTGAGGGCAGGGAGCTCCCTGCACAGTCTGGGGCTGGGGATATTCCGCTGCGGTGGCAGAGACAGTCGTGGGGTGGCCTGGGCAGATCCCAGCCCAGTGGGTCTCCCAGGGGGTGTCAGCTTGGGAGTTCTCCCTCTTAGGGGGAGGTCACCTGACCCACACAGCCTGTCCTTGCAGTGCCCTCCTCTTTCTGAAGATGTTCCCAAATACCCCCAGGTGTCCCTCCCTGGCTTGCACCCCTCAGCACTGCCCTCAGCGGGCAGTCCACATTCCTGGCCGCCGGCGGCTCCCACCTCTCCTCCCAGCCTTGGCTGTCACCACTCTCTGTCCCACCGCCCAGGCTCCCCA
The DNA here is from genome assembly GCA_004363605.1 of Indri indri. Lineage (NCBI taxonomy): Eukaryota > Metazoa > Chordata > Mammalia > Primates > Indriidae > Indri > Indri indri. Next base: position 4,496 of record RJWJ010020836.1, on the reverse strand, counting down.
CAACAGCAACACCCACAAACCGAAAACAACTGTTCTTACCTCTGAGCCTTTGTTTGTGCTGTAAATTCTGCCGGAAGTTTCTCCCCAGGAGCAAAGCCTCCTCCTCCCCAGGCGCATATGAAGGGCAGCCTGCTGGGCTCGCTCTGTTGAGCACAAGCGCTTGTCTGCCTGCCCGTATGGAGTCAGTTTTTCTGGGCTTATGTCCTTGTGAGCCTGGAGCGGAGCTTCTAAGCCTCAATCCCTGTCACCTGGGGTGCTTTTCTGTAGATTGGGGATGACAGCCCCGCTCTGCGCAGTCACAGCTGCCTGGGGGCCTGCCGTCCCCTCATGGACCGGGAATCCCAGGCCCAGAGCCAGCTGGCTCCGACTGCGAATCCAGCCCACCCTCTCCTGGCCGCCAGGCCTTGAACAACCAGCTTAGCCTCTCTGAATCTCAGTTTCCCCTTCTGTAAAGTGGAGATAATGATCGAGTCCCCTACCATGGGGCCTGAGACCTGGCATGGGCTTCCTCCGGACAGCCCCTCTCATGGAGTGCACCTGGAGCCTGCGCCCCTTGGCTCCCAAGCACACTGCAACCCCCGGGACTCCCGAATTCCCTCCCTGTGGCCCCGGGTGGCCTATGGCCGTCTATTCGCGGGAGGAGTGGGGGAGCTGGAGGCAGAAGAAGGAAGAAGGCTGGGGCTTGGGGGCTGCATTTGCCCTGCCAACATTCTGGGGAGGAACTCCGAAGGATTCCAGAAACCTCAATTTGAACATTTCCTCCCAGCCATTCTGAAGGTGCATTTGCTACATGTGTCAACGCAGGAGGATAGCGCATTTGGCCGTGTGTTGGTTTCGCTTACAACTTTTTAATATTCAGACATATGGCAGTGGGCCCTGGGCCCCACCAACGTCCAGGGAGGCCTGGACCCCTCAGAGGGGAGTTGTGAGGATCAGGCGACACGGCCCCCAGGAAGCGGTTAGGTTAGCAAGTTGCCTGGAACATAGAAGCACAGGTGACACTGGTTACTGTCACTGAGCTGCAAAAGGCTGAGAACAGGCATTGGGGTGAGAGTGTGGCTGCCCTTGGCTGAGTCTGGGAGCAGGAGGAGGGGAGCTGTTCCCGCCGTCTGAGCCCACGGCTGCACTCCCCACCCCGCGGGGTGCACGCGGCACAGGGACAGGGCTGTTCCACCGCTGCTGGCATGCTGGGGCCGCGTGGCCTCCTTTCTCTCTTCTGTGGGTGCTCAGTCGTGCTGGCCAGGCAGGGGTCTCCCCATGTCACAGTGAGGCTGTTTACGTAAGGAAAGAAAACTGTTACGATTGGGGCAAGAATCGAAGCCAGTACTGTTGTTAATTTTCTAATTTTGAAAACTTATTATTTTACTGTATAGCAACATATAGTTGGGTCATTGTCAAAATGTCAGCATATTGAGATAAACCAAGGGGGGAAAAAAAAGCCACTGCCATTCCTCTGGCTGGGACAAAGCCATCATGAACATTTTATTGGAGTTTCCTTACAGCCCGAAGACTCAACCTGAAATTCTCTTCCGATAATGCTGAGCTGGGATGGGAAAGTTTAATTCTAGCACAATGTCTCCCTTGGCCTGTCCTCTCCCTGTCCCTCGAGTATCTGCCCACCCTGGAACTGCCTGGCTTAGTCCAGCCCCAAACCTTTGCTCAGGGTGAGAGTCAAGACATGCAACTGCCAGGCTGAGTGCAGTCTGAACTGGCCTCCTTGCTCTGTTTGCGGGGAAGGAGGGACACAGCAATGTGGTGGCATGGCTGGGACAAGAACTCAGACCTGCTGACTCCCAGTGCACTGCTCTTTCCCCATAGTCATGGTACGCAGCTCCCTGCTTGCCCCATCTGATTCCTTCTCATCCAACAAACCTCTCGCCTCCTCCAGGGAGCCTTACTGGCTGCTACACAGGAGGCCTACTCTCCCTCCTGCAGCTTTCTAACGATGATAACTGACATATTAAGCACTTACTGTGTGCGAGGCACGATCCTAAAAACCACAGAATAACCCTATTGTCCTTATTTTACAGATAAGGAGCCTGAGGCTTTGAAACATGAAGTACTTGCCCAAGGTAAGCAAGAGTCGGGAGGGGTAGACCAAGCCCGGGCTGCTGGCTTCATCACCCCTGCCCTTGGCCCCTTCTCGGTGCTCCCTCAACCTCCAGGTCTGTCCAGGCAGCTGGGCACAGCAGAAAGAGCACTGGACTTAGAGTCCAACTCATCAGGCTTCAAGTTCCGACTCTGCTGCCCCTGCCCCGCTGTGGGAGCCTGGGGAGCCTCAGCACCGCTCTGGGCTTCCTCTTCTGCAGGACAGGGTCACGCTGTCTGCCCTGTGCGCTTCACAGGCCTGTTGGGGAGCCAGCGAGGAAGGGTGGGGTTGGGCTGATGGAAGAGTTTGTTCTCCAAATGTGAGGCACCCCCAACTCCTGACAGCACTCAGCACACAATGTTGCACAGAACACAGGCTCACTACAGCCAGGGAGCTTCTGTTTGCTGAGGGACCTGTTGGAGGACTGGGATTGGGGGGCCGTCCTGGGAGTCAGGGGAGCTGGGCCACCCTCCTGGCACCCTGGAGAGTTTGTAGCCTCCCATCCCCTCCCTGGCTTCCAGGAAAGGATGGTTTGGGTCCCAGCTCTGCTCCCATCTGCTCAGAACCATTGTAGTTTCTGAGCCCAGCCTGGGACTCTGCACCCTGCCTCCTGCCTGTGGGCCCATCCCTTCCACTTGGAGGTCTTGGAGGCTGGCCCTGAACTTTGGGGCTTGGGCCCTGTCCCCTGGAGGGGGTTTTTATGTGGTTTGGGAAGGACAAAGAAAGCCTTTTGCCAATAGGACAGAAATTACATGGTGGCTATTCCTGGCAGGCGCAGGGGAGCGTGATGCCGGCCCTCAGTCTGGCACGGGCACCACCGAGCCACGGAAATGTGCTTCTAATTACAGCGTGGATGTGGCCGGCTGGACCCCAGCATTTTATAGGACCTGAGTGGAAGGAACATTAACCAGTTCCTCCCATGGTGGCCGGGGACAGACTCCCGATGCTGACGGGCAGATTTGAAGGGACAGCAGGGTGTGTGGTGGGGCTGGGGGGCCCCAACGCCTCCCACAGAACAGTGAGGTGGTGATGCGACGCAGAGGGGAGGAGGCGGGGTGCAGGGAGCGGCCTGGGGAGGACGGCATGCTCTGATTGGGGAGTGAGGCAAACCTGAGGTTGAATCCAGGCTGGTGACTTCCTGGCTGGGTGACCTTGGGCAGGTCACTTGGCTTCTTAGCCTCTTGGAGCCTCAGCGTTCACTACTCCAAAATGGGCACAATGGTCCCTTTCTTGCAAGGACATTATGACGATTCTAGATAATGTGTGTGAAGTGCTCAGCATAGAGCCTTGCCCTGGAGGTGTAGGGAAAGAAAACCAGTATGCCCTGGGGTAAAAATCGAAGCTTGGATTTTTGTGAATTTTATGATTTTAAAAAATTATTGTTCTTACTATAAAGCAATATATGATCATTGTCAAAACATTAGTACACAGGTTTTTGTTGTTGATTTTTTTTAAGATAGAGTCTCACTCCATCACCCCAGCTAGAGTGCAGTGGTGTCATTATAGCTCACCGCAGCCTCCAACTCCTGGGCTCAAGTGATCCTCCTGCCTCAGCCTCCCAAGCAGCTGGGACTACAGGTGCACACCACCACGCCTGGGTAATTTTTCCATTTTGTAGTACAGACGGGTCTCACTCTTGCTCAGGCTGGTCTCGAACTCCTGCTCTCAAGCGATCCTCCTGCCTCAGCCTCCCAGAATGCTGGGATTACATATGTGAGCCACCACTCCCAGCCAGTATACAAAGATTTTAAAAGCCACTGATAGGTCCTTCGCCAAGTATTATTTACGATTGTCATTTATTAAGTGTTAATGCTGGGATTTAAGGCATCAGAAACGGCCGATGGCCTAACTATGCTCAGAGCGCCTCATGTTACTCTGCTTAGGCCGACTCTTACTTTGCTAGTGTCTGAGCTGCCACCGTCCTCCAAGCAAGGGCAGCGTGGAGGGTGACGGGTCTTTGATGTGGGGGTGTTGGAAGCTGGCGCTGCTCCCAGAGGTCTACCCCACCACCTCCCAGGGCGGCAGCTGTGTTTGTGAGAGGCAACAGAAAAGGGCAAAGGAGTCAGGGTTTGGAGCCCCACAGACCTAGGTTCCAACCTGGCTTGGGCCCTCAGATGCTTTCTAAAACGACTTTATTATTTTGGTAAAAATGATGCATGTGATTGTAAAAAAAAAAAAAGTACAAAAAAGTATGAAGAGGAAACCACGAACTCTCCCACCAAGAGGCTGTGAGAAGTGTCGTTGGGGTCGTGTCTCTGTGCGGATGGGGGTGTGCACGGAGTGTCTCAGCGCTCGCCCAATTCAGCTCCAGTTCAGCCCAGCTCGCTAAGCCAGCACAGCACTACCGCAGACATTGGCGGCACCCTGGGCTGTGGTGGGGGGGACTCTGGGTCCTGTGTACCCAAGG
>RJWJ010020835.1:0-28602 GCA_004363605.1 Indri indri | reverse complement strand
AAAATGAAGTGTGTTAATTTGGATGCAAAATACTGATTAGTACGTTGATTAGAAATCACTACCTAAATCCAGTCCCGTGATTCTGAAATCAATACGAATGACTCGTGGACCACTTTGGCTGGGGTAATAAGTCATGTCAAGAGAAATGTTGATAATGGAAACAATGTGCCTTGATCCTAAAGCCTAAGAAAAAACAAGAGAACTCTTCATGTACAAACACCATGGTTAGCATTCATTTTGAGATATTGTGATGGTTAATTATATGTGTCAACTTGACTAGGCCAACAAATACCCAAATAGATGGTTAAACATTATTTCGGGGTATGGCTGTGAGTGTGTTTCAAAAAAGATTAGCATTGGAATAGATGTACTGAATAATGAGATAACCCTCCCCAATGCAGAGGGGCATCCTATAACACACTAAGGGTCTGAATAGTACAAAAAAGATGGAGGAAGGTCGAATTCTCTCTCTGCTTGACTGGTTGAGCTCAGACATTGATCTCCTGCCCTCAGTGCTCCTGATTCTCAGGCCTTTAGTGTAGGAGTGAAATCTTCAGCATTAGCTCTCAGGCTCTCAGGCCACTGAAATATACCACTGACCTTCTTGGTTCATGGGACTTAGACTCCGTAATCATATGTCTCTTATTAGTTTTGTTTCTCTGGGAACCCTGACTAAGACATGAAAAAATGTCTCCTATATCCATGCTATGAAGAGTTGAGTATCTTCTTGATTAATTTATGAAGACGGAACATTTAAAAAAAAATTATAAAGGCCAGAGCCTCCCTAGAGTACTGTCAGCAGGATCCACTGAGTAAAATTCTCCTAAAATGAGGTCTTTTAATTTCTAAATTATCGTGGCTGGAATGCATGTGAAATCACTTTTATGCCAAGTAATTTTTATAGTAAATAGTATTAAATAGGACAAACTAAATCATTATTTTAGTGTCATGATAGGCTTTACTCATCTTAGAACATGGATACTGGCTCACATAAAATAATTAGCTACTGACTACTGAGACAGCTAAATAACACTTAGAGGTCAATGTTAGGTCCAGAGCCAAGAGGGAGAAGCATGAAACCTAATATGTAGCAAAATGCTGTTTATTTTGAGCATCCGGGTGCAGATGGGTGGAGGCTGAAAAAGAGGTCCAGGTGAGAAAAGGGGAGAGCCTTGGGTTTTATAGAGGGTTTTTCTGGGGGGAGTAAATAAATTCTTTTCAAACAAGGGAGGGATAAGGAGAGTAAGTTCCCCTTTTGCATTTCATTCCTGTATCTCCCAAGGGGTCTGGCAAAAGCTATCTGCCTAATACACCCTTAGGAAGGGGGAAGGTGGTGGGTTCTGTAGGAGGTTTGGATGGAAGTTTGGGGAGGGTGAATTCTTTCTTTAAACCTAACAGTCATCATGTGGTCCAAATTGAGATAATCATTCTCTCTACAAATCAAGGTACTCTGGACTGCAAGGCATGCAAAGTAGTGTGAGACCAGTTGTCTTCCTTGGTAAAGATTTATGAATTTCCTTTTCAGTATTTCTAATTTAAAAAAGCTGACCGGCCCCGGGCTGATGAATTTCAATTTTTTTGTAAAGCGAGGCAGACCTTTCCATATTCTGAATACTTCTGATTGGCAGAGAACTCTTATTTGGGCAAAATTTTGCCATTTAGAACTTGTCAATTCTTCAAGTTTCATTCCGAAGGTCCTCTAAACATCATTCACGCTTTTCATCTGCATTTAAAATCATTCTTTTCTTAGGGTTCTTTATTTTCTACGTATAGACATGCTTAAAAGTGAATTTTAATACATTCCCCTCTAGGAAATTTTCTGTCTTTTCCTTTCACAGCAAACATAGATTAAATTGCTCTATATCTCTTTAACAAAATGACTGTATTTTTATCCACACATCTAAGGCTCTGTAGTAACTACTGTAAGGCATACAAAGAGAATATTAATAAAATTGTAGATAACAAACTGAATAAAAATAAACCAATGATTAATAATAAAAGGCAATAAGATGAGATAAATATATTATATTATACAAAGGTGCGTTATATGTATTCAGAGGAGAGAGAGCCTTGCTCTGGTGAAGCAGGGAAGATTTACATAAGAGATTCAGTTTAAGGAGATGAATCTTAAAGGTAGAGAAGAAATTTAATGGAGGAAAATGTAGAATTAGATGGCATGCCCATGAGAGAGAGGCAGTTTGGTGGCTGGAAGGGGGAAGAATAAGGACTATTTCAAACTTTCAAACTTAATACCGAAATGGAAGAAATATTGTGAAGGTATACATTATTTTTGAAATAACAAAAATGACATTTGCATGTCTCATTCAAGTTTCTCCTCGGCTCTAAATTGGCTAATCACTATATCTCAAGCAAGAAAACTTGGTTTGTAAATAACATAAGAGTTCTTATGCCTCTTTCATCCCATTTTATACTTTTTTTCCCCTTTTCTACCCCTTACAGAAAGCCATAGTGATTTTTTTTCCTCTTATTTCATGTAGTAAAGTGATGAAATAGTCAGGGTCACTTCAAACAGATACTGCACATAATATATTTTAAGTATTAGTTAATCAAATTTGACCCTTTAATAATATTAAAAATTATATTTAACAATGCAACTTTGTTAAGGACCATAAACATCCAGCTGTATGAACTGAGCTCTAAAAATTTACTTTTTTTCTGAAGTAGTACTGTTATGCAATATAATTAAGATAGGGATTTAATTTCTTGTGAAATATTTATGCAATGCTATCTTGAATCTTCTGTAACTAATTTAAGCTAATTATTACCTGTATTACTCATTTATGTGTTAATTATTAATAGACATAATAGATATTCAAATGGAAAAATATTTTTGATAGAAAAAGACATTGTGAGAATTGCCAAAATTTAATTCAACATAAACATAGTAGCCTCTAATGAATAAAACTTTTGCGGGGAAGAAAGAAAGATGTTGAGTGAATACTAAACAAGATATAATTAAAATATTTAAGGGCTAAAAATAATTTTATTTACAAATATATTCTAAAGGTATATATTGACAAGAATTAATTCTACAAAATATTGATTTTAAGTATTTTAGATTATTTCCTTTTGTGGTAATAAAATTAATTATGTTAATAAATTTTTTAAATTGACAATAATATGTGTTGGCAAGAAAGTGGTACTAAAACTCTCATATATTTCCGGTGGGATTATAAAATTGTACCACATTTGAGAATGGTTTAACTGTTTAATATTAATTCTATACTTATAATATGATCTATATTTTTTAAAAGTAAAATAACAGTGTATGTTTCCATAAAGTCTCATACAGGAAAGTTACTAACACCCTTACTCATAATGACTCCAAATAGTAAATAACTCAAACGTCCATAAGCCGATGAATTAAAAAACCAAATTATTATACATCCATGCAATGAAATACTACTCAGTAATAAAAATGAGCTATCGATATGGGCAAAAAATGAACAAATATTTAAAACATCATATTTAGAAAAAGTAGCTATCACTAGGTTATCATGAGCATCAGTTTCTTTTTCTTCTTCTGGAATACCTATAATTCATATATTTGCTCACTACATACATTCCCATATTTCTCTCAATGGTCATTCTTCTTTATCTTTTTTCTGCATCTTTGATTGAGTGGGTTAGCCTTTAAAAGTGGATTAAAGCCTTTTCTTTAATCACTGAGATTCTTTTTCTCTGTGTGGTCTAGCTGTTGGTGAAGCGTTTTGCTGTATTTTGAAATTCCCTAAATGACTTTCATTTCTTTAAGTTCTGTTATCTGTTATATCTTTTCTTACGTTGTCTAGCTGTTCAGTGACTTTTTCAATTATTTTATCTCCTGATATTTTTTTTTTGGTTCTTTATGCTGGTTTTCAACTTTCTCTTCATTCTTATTTATCCTATTTGCCTTCCATATTCTGCATTACATTTCTACCATTTTGACACTTTCCTTTTGGTTGAGGTCCATTGCTTGGTCTATTGTGCTCCTTTGGGGATGTTAGACTGGCTTTGTTTGTTTGTTTGTTTTATTTATGTACGTATTTATTTTTATTTCAGGATATTATGAGGGTACAAACATTTTGGTTACATTTTATGTCTTTGCCTCACCCAAGCGAAGATTAGAGGCATGCCCTTCCCCTCTACAATGCTCACAGCCTCCATTAGTTGTGAGTTTACCAGCACCCCCACTCCCTGGAGAATATTACTACCGTGTGAGCACCATAGTGTTGATCAATTAGAGCCAATTTGATGGCGAGTACATGTGGAGCTTATTCTTCCAATCTTGTGATATCTCACTTCGGATAATGGGCTCAAGCTCTATCCAGGAAAATATAAGAGGTGCTAGATCGCCGTCGTTTCTTATAACTGAGTAATATTCCATTGTATACATATACCAAATTTTAATAATCCACTCATGAATTGACGGGCACTTGGGTTGTTTCCACATCCTTGCTATAGTGAATTGTGCTGCCATAAACATTTGGGCGCAGATGTCTTTATCATAGAATGCTTTTTGCTCTTTTGGATAGATGCCTAATAGAGCTATTGCTGATCGAACGGTATTTCTATTTTTAGCTCTTTGAGGTATCTCCAAATTCTTTTCCACAGGGTTATACTAATTCGCAGTCCCACCAGCAGTGTAAGAGTGTTCTTGTCTCTCCAACTATCATTAGAGCGAATAGACAGCCTACAGAATGAGAGAAAATATTTGCTCTCTTTTTTGTTGTTGTTGTTGCCAGAGTTCTTTGCTGGTTTCTTCCCATCTGAAACTTCTTCTCTCAGCTCAGGGAAGGTAGGTTTGTAGTGTGCCTGTTTTCCTTTGCTGGGAACTCTCCTACTCATAAGAAAAAAGATCCCTAGGTAGTGCTTTTGTGACCTCATCCGGAAGATTGACCCAGCAAGTGACAGACTATACTGCAGCTGTTCTATATTGTTCCTTTCCACTGCAATTGTCACAGTTCAAGTTGGTGCTGGATGATCTTTATGCAGAATGGTGGGTTGTTTCCCAGGCCACTGTTGGAAGCTCAGGTGGGGACTGCATGTACCCTTCTTCACAGGGGCTGGCATGACCTGAGATTGCTCTGCTCACGTCTCCCTGCGATGGTGGCAGTGGCAGCTGGGCAGGACTATCTGGGTAGTGTTTATAGTTTTAAGGGCTGGGGTGATCACTCAACCCACGTCCAGGTGTGATGATGACTCATGTTGAACGGGTTCCTGGAAGATTGCTGGACTGTGGAGGTGGCTCTCACCAGTGACAGGTGGGAGCCATGGTGGCTGGGGCTCTGGGACCACGTAGCAGTATGGGTGCCTTCAGGGTGGGGCTACAGGGCCAAGCCACCAGGCAGCTGGGGTTCTCTCTTTGCCCAGGTCTTGCTGAGGCAGCTGGTGCTGGGATTCTCAGGGAGTGTTGCTAGCACACATTTTGCTGTAATCCCCTGTGGTGGGGAGGGGTGCTTGGTTACTAGTCACAGGGCATGCAAGTGCATTTGCTCTCCCTGCTCTCTCTCTGGCCAGGCCAGGGCGATGCAGAAGTGGTTACGGCAAATCTTAGCCCTCTGTAGACCAGGCATTCTGGATCTGAGAGCTCAGAATGGTGTCAGTTGCAGTGACTCAGGAATGGTAGCCATCAGATCCCTACTGTGCCCATTTTGCAATGCAATGCCACTGCACAGACTCCAAGCAGCTCCCTGATCAATCTGGAGGTCTGTGGTGGTGGGATCCCCTCACAGCTTGAGTTGCAGTGTCTGCAGGGGGATGGTGGAGCCCTGGGTCTCTTTCCTCCTGTCCTTCCCCATGTGTGACTGCCCCCATCAGGTACCTTCCTATCTTGCCAAATGGATCACCCTGTCTCTCTCTTCATCTCTCTGAGTCTCCCATTACTCCTCCAATGATTCCTGTTGCTCACTCCAAGAAGGCCCATCTGTAGATAAGGACCTACATGCAACTTTTGATCATCTCCTTGTGAGTGGCATTGCAGACTACTTAACGTCAACCGTCTTGCTCACTCCTCTGCCTTGAAAAATTTTAATGTTCATTTTTCGGAGGGAAATTGCCCATGAACACTGAAGGCCAATAAGGACAAGATTTTTGTTCAAAAGTAAAACATTTCGCAAAACTTCTTTCAAAAAATAATGGGCATATGCCATTATATTCTGGCTATTTGTTTATATTAAACCATTTAGATTCAGAAAATTTTCTGCTTCATAATAAAAAATAGAGAAAATCATCACAGTATTCGCCTAATTTCAGTGTAACTAAAACAAATTAATACAAATTTTATCAATTTGCATGTCATAAATAATAAATCAAAAATAATGAATATATTTTAAAAGATATAGCAGGGAATCTACAGAAATGTACCACATATGCCCTGAAGGGTAGATAAATTTAGTATGATTAATTTCTAAAGGGAAAAACTTAAAATATTAATATATATGTTACATGAAAAAGTTGGCACTCCCTACGAAATTTTGAAATACATTCAATGTAGATATAATATGAAAAGCCTTATATTTATGTATCTGTGTCCTGGCTTAAACTGTTTCTTACCTATCTTCTTTGCTGGTCTCCCAATTGTTATTGCCAACAAATAAATGGGAGTTTTAGTTCCTGATGGATTTTCTGTCTGTTTCTTATTTTCAGCCTATTATCCTAATCCTTTCTTTGTAACTTTATTATTATTATTTTCAAAAGCCAATTGTGATAGCAGACATAGCATTTTTAGATTCAGGTGGGGAAAAGATTAAGTGGAATACAGAGAAAGCTTTCATGTGGATAATCTGAGACAGAGGGAGTATGGAAAGAGAAAACAAAGATATGGAATCTAAATGTGATTGTGACAGTCATGCTTAAAGTTATCCCACCAGAGCAAAGATTTTTATTTGTTCAACATATTTATCATAAATAGCTTTGAGAAAGTTTGTTTATCCAAGCTAGTGCCAAAACTTTTGTTTCATTTAAGTATACTAGGAAAATAAAGAAAATTAAATTTGAGAGAAATGACATAAGTCTATTAGAAAAACATATTTAAGCATACAGTAAGTATGAATTAAATAAATAAGGGCATTATTTTCAATGTGAAAGAGACTTCAAAGGGTTTCTTTAGGTTTTAGGATGTCAAGAAACAGTGAACTCTGATTGAACAAAACCAACTAGATAAAAATATTTTTAAATTACTACTTTTAAGACTTTATGAGTGAATAGATATTATTCTCATTGTATGAATGTGCTCTGTATTCATAACAGGTGACCCAAAGTGATGCAGCAAAATTGAAAATGTATTGCAGTGAGCTATAAATATAATAGAAGGTATGTACAAAGAGCTTAAATGAATATAGGTCATTAATACAGAGAAGTGATGTGGTTGCCCTCTCCCTTAGAATGATGTTATGACAACAGCAGCAGTGACAATGATAATCAAAATAAAAATGCTAATTAATATTCATGAATCACTTGCTATGTGCCAGAGCTAATCTTCTTCTATTTACATTGACTCTTTTCTTTTAAACCTCCCAATAATCTATGCAGTAATATCATATTTAACTCATTTTAAAAAAGAAGAAACACAGGCACAGCAATGTTAACTAACATGCTTAAGACCTTAATGACAGATAGGACATATTGGAGCAAGACTTTGAGCCCAGGAAATCTGGTGTCAGAGTCTCATCCTAACCACTATGATACATAAATTTTGATTCCCTGGTTCCATAATTCCTTTGTGAGGTTCCTTGCTTTTGTATTGGGCAAATATTTCTGCCTTAACATTTTTTTCTATGAGCAAATCTTCCTTCCTCTTTCCTGTTTTCCTGAGAGATACATAGCCCATGTACATTTGTAATGGCTTTTAGGTCTTTTGCTTTAGTGCCTTCCAATGCAAGCTTGCCATGTGCATTTAACTAAGTCCTTTCTACTGCTCCAGACTTGTCTCCCAACACCTTCCTTTAAATATATGATGCTCTAGTTATTCTGGATGATTCTGTATTTCAAAAAGTAGACAAATATGATTATCTACCACTTGAAGCACACATTTATAATATGTTTCAAACTATCATGTCTGTTTCTCTTCTCTGTTTATCAAAATATAACACACCATTTAACTTAGAACAATTGTCAATCTTCTGTAAATTTTTCTAAATACATTTGTCAGATTTAGTGGTTTCCTTTCCTTTTCTAGCTTACTATCTTTCCTAAATCCTATTATAGCATGTTTTCTTTTCTTCTTTTATCAAAATTTAATCTTTGTATTTCCAAATATTACAGGAGTAAAAATGTTTTTGGTTACAATGGGTCACTTTTGTTATGTTTGAGTCAGGGTTGTAAGTGTGCCATTGCCCAGATAGGGTTCATTGTACCTGTTAGGTAGGTTTTTCCCCATCCCCTCCTATCCCCTGCCCCCTGCTTGATTTCCAGTGAGTTTTACTTCCTCTGTGCACATGTGTGTTTATCAGATAGTTACAATTTAAGAGCAAGTACATGTGGTGATTGTTTTTCCATTCTTTAGATATTTCACTAAGGATAATTGTCTCCAGTTCCACTTGAATTGTTGCAAAAGCCCTTAATTCATCATTCTTCATGGTTGAATAATATTCTATAGTATACATATATCACATTTTGTTAATCTGTTCATGAATAGATGGGCACTTGGGTTGATTCTGCATCTTTGCAATTGTGAATTGTTCCACAATATATTCAAGTGAAAGTGTCTTCTTCATAAAATGACTTCTTTTCCTTTAAATAAATAACCAGTGGTGGGATTACTAGATCAAATGGTAGATAAATCTACTTTTAGTTCTTGGAGGAATCTCTGTACTGTTTTCCAAAGAAGTTGTACTAATTTGCAGTCCCACCAACAGTGTATAAGAGTTCTTTTCTCTCTGCATCCACACCAGCGTCTATTGTTTATGGACTTTTTAATAAAATCCATTCTGACTGGGGTAAGATGATATATCATTGTGGTTTTAATTTGCATTTCCCTGATGCATTAAGTGACATTAAGCATTTTTTCATATGTTTATTGACCATTTGTCTATCTTCTTTTGAAAAGATTCTGTTCTTATCTTTTGCCCACTTTTTATTTTTTTATTTGAGCCTATTACAGGGGTACAAATGTTTAGGTTACATATATTGCCTTTGACTTGCTTGAGTCATAGCTACAAGCATGTCCATCCCCCAGATGGTGCGCACTGCACCCATTAGGTGTGAATATATCCATCCCCTCCCACCTGCCCGACACCCGATAAAGTCTACTCTTATATGTGCACATAAGTGTTGATCAGTTAATTCCAGTTTGATGGTGAGTACATGTGGAGCTTGTTTTTCCACTCTTATGATACTTCACTTAGTAGAATGGGCTCCAGCTCCATCGAGGATAATACAAGAGGTGCTAGATCACCACCCACTTTTTAATGCGATTGTTTGTTTTTGTCTTACTGATTTGCTTGAGTTATTTTTAGGTTCTGGTTATTAGCCCTTTATCGGATGTGTAACTTAAAAATATTTTCTCCCATTCTGTAGGTTGTCTATTTGCTCTGTTGATTATTTCCTTAGCTGTGCAGAATATTTTTAATTTAATCAAGTCTCATTTATTTATTTTTGTAGTTGCTCAATTATTTCTGAATTATTCCCTCAAATGAGTTTTCCAGTACTTGTAATTTTTCTTCTTCACCCTCAGGGATGCTTATGATCCTTGTATTTGGCCATTTTACATAATCTCACTTTCTTGTAGGCTTTGTTCATTCGTCTCAATTCTCTGTTCTTTATTTTTGACTGACTGAGTTAATTTGAAAGCGTCGGCTTCAAGCTCTGAAATTCTTTCTTCTTCCTGGTCCAGACTATTCTTAAAGCTTTCCACTGTGTTTTTTGTATTTTCTTAAGTAAGTTTTCTTAATTTCTAGAAGTTCTATTTTTTTTAATATGTCAGTCTTTTTATTTAATTTTTTATTCATTTTGTGAGTTATTTTTCTGGTTTCTCTGAGTTGGTTTTCCATTTTTCTTGAATTTCATTGAGCTTCCTTAAAATTTGTATTTGGAATTCTTTATCAGTCATTTCAATACTCTTATTTTGGTTGGTATCCATTGCTAGTGAGCTGGTGTTCCCTTTTGGGGCTGTCCTTTCACTCTAATTTTTTATACGTTTGGAGTTCTTTGGCTGGTTCCTTCTCATTTAGGGCAGCTGTCACTTCTTATTTTTGAATTTTCTTTTGCTTAGATGGGCCTTCCCCTAACCCCCATCCCTGTAAAGAATGTCTGTAGCATATGTTGGGTAAGAATCTTTGGCTTTTGGGGGATACTTTTATGGCTGTCTAGGTTCTAGATGGATGCCTCGGTTATAGCTATTGCTATGTTCACAAGGAATCAAATATTCTTGGAGCGTGTTGAACAAAGATAAACAAAACCAAACAAATAAACAGTCACACCCTGAATTGTACCTTCAGGATTTCTTCAGGAACCCTTCGCTCGTTGGCTAGGGGTTTTGGGAAGAGGACAGCAAGAATTAATTGCTGTCTAGTTCAACCCAACCCACTGTATTTTCCAAAGAATATGCTGGAATGGTCTAGTTCTACCTAAATAAAGTCAGAGGAGTCCACTATGGGAAATTTAATATCCATGGAAGCTACATTATGATGTTGTCAAAATATATCCTCTCACTTTATACATTAAATACTATTTTAATAAAAATGAACTAGGACTTTTAGAACTTTGAAAAAAATCTAAAATGTGTGTAGAAGACAAAATGTGAGACAATGTTTAGGAATGAACTCAAAAGAGAAAAAAAGAAATAGATACAATTAAATATAAAAATGACAATATGACTTTGGGAAACACATAGATCAGAGGAAGTAAATAGAAAATATAGAAAGAGACTCATGAATACACAAAGACATAGTCAATGATTCAGGTCACATTTCTAATTATGGTTAGTTTTGCTATAACACTTATTTTTATAATGGGACTTTGTTCTAATGCAATTGATATATTACAGAACAATTTGAACATAATGCAAATTTCCTATTTGCTTAAGTATTATTTCAATAGATAGAAGCACTAAATAAATGCAGCAGACTGCCGCCAGAAGAATGGAACCTCATAAAAATATATAAAACACACTCACACATGCATTTCAATTTTCAGCTACCTCAGTTCATGTGTGTTATGAACCACTAATCCACATCTGGTATTAGAACTTTCCATATAATTTCAGAAATCCTGCTTTCTACCACTTTGCAATAACTCATAAGCTGCAACCCTTCCAATGCTTACTTCTATGAAATACAAGACATTTTTCTAACTATCACACTTATGGTGACATTTATGTTTGTTAACCATTTAACATGGATAAAACTATGTCACTGTTTTTCATTATATTCTTACTGTTTTTTTTTTTGTTTCCTGTGTGTCATTGTTGAAGTTTTTTAGTGTTTCCTCTAACCCTATTTTTCCAATAAACACTATGATTTTTATGGGGCAATTTCACATACCACAATGGTTTTTAGGAATGCATATGTTGTATTGTAACAGAACTGACTGTATATGGTTCAGTGAATTGGTTAAAGATTCTATAAAATTAAATATCTAAATAATGCTGTATGTACCAATATTCAAGGAATATTCCCATGACTAAAGTATTAAATGATAAAAAAAATGCAAAGGAAACAAATGTAAACAAAAGAAAACAAAATCAATAATATGATATGGGAAAATATATTTTTATCTCTGAGGTGGGAAAATAAAACAAATAGAAAACAAACACACACATAAACACACACACACTACTTTCTAAGGAAGACACAAACCCAGAAGGCATAAAAGCGAAAACTGATCAAAATTGACAACCTAAAAATAAAAAAAACTTATATGAGATAAAAGACTCTGTAATCAAATTAAAATACAAGGGATAAGCTGAATTAAATTAACTGTAATAAATGATTAACATAGTTTAAAATAGTCCAGCTATAAAATGAGAAAAGGTTAAAATGAACATCTTACCGAAAAATGAACATAAATGCCTAAGGAACACAGGATGAGGTATTTTTCCTAATCGGACAATATAAATGGAAGTATTTTATATTAGTAATCAGGGAAAAGGCAAATTAAACAATGAAATAACAATTTAACCCACTAAATGAACTAACATGAAATGATTCCTAATAATTACTTCTAAAAATGTCTAGGAATATTAGTACTCTCTGAATCATTAAAATATTATTCTAACTAATTTTAGACAGATATTTGGTACTGACCCAGAAATTCTATAATTATGAGTCTATCATATAGATATAGTAGCACACATGCATAAAAAGAGAAACACAAGATTGGTGTTTCATTGTTGCTTACAATGGCACAAGTTGTAAAACCAATCATTAAGAGGGGAATGTTTAATTAGATTAGTCTATAGCCACACCTTTGAATACTATCAGTTTTTAAATATAATGAATTAAATCTAATAGAAAATCCTACAAAATTTACTTATTAAATGAAAATAAAACATATAAAATTGAAACAATTGGATTTGATTGCTTAGACAAATACAAAACAAATAAACAATGTTTACGTATACCTGGTGTGGTAGGTAGAATAATGGTTCTCTCAAAGCTGTTAATGCTTTACCCTGGAATCTGTGACTGTGTTATCTCTCATGGTGAAAGAGAATTAAGGTTGCAGATGCAATTGAGGTTGCTAATTAATTGAGCTTGAAATGAAGATTCTGGATTATTCTGATGGGCTTAATCTAGTCATTTAAACCTTTAAATGTGGAAGAACAGTCTTTCTCTAGTTCTTTGAAAACAAGAGAAGATGGTAGTGTGAAAAAAACTAGAACTAGCAATTTTGGCTTTGAAGATAGTAGAAGGGTACCATGAGCCAAGAAATGTAAGCAGCCTCTAGAAGTTGGAAAAGACAAGGAAGCAGATTCTCCCCTAGAACCTCCAGAAAAAAATGCAGCCCTGCCAATGCCTTTATTTTAGCCAGTGAGACCCATGTCTGAATTCTGACATATAGAATTGTAGCTTAATAAATTTGTGTTGCTTCAACCATTAAGGTTGTGGTAATTTCTTACAACAACAATAGAAAACTAATACTCCTGAAAATACAAATTGTCTTAAAGAATATACCCAACACACTGTCAACTGTTTTCAATAGGAGCAGAAATGATATTGGGAAAAATAGTAAGAAAAGAAATGTATTTATTATTTGTATAATAAAAAGTAAGTAAGAATAGAATTCAGAAATATTTAAATATGACATCAAAGAACAAATACAGTCATTCACATGATTTAATGTATAATTAAAAATGGAATGATATAGTATGAAGTCAAGATTGTGTTTGTTTATACAAATTTTTCCCTAGCAACTCACTGTTTTGTGCTACTAAGAAACAACTGCTCAATGCAGCAAACTATAGAGGAATTCAGCACCAGTCATAATGTCCTCAGTGTTATTCCTTTTCTATGGTAAGACCATCTGATTTGCAAATATTCATTGCATGGTGCTTCCTTGATTTTGTGCATTTTATGTGTCCCCTCAGTGAATTCTTTTTCTATCTAATAATTAGGATATAAGCATTTCTTTTCCTTTTTCCAATACTGAATAAACCCATATTTCTTAATTTACCAACTTCATAAAATCCAACACTTTTTCTCACCATGGAATATGATAAAATAAAGTTAATCTCTACCTTGAACACATACACCCAAGGCAAATTTGATTCTTGTTGCCAAGTTCAGGGCAACTAGAGCCTGGTTGTTTTGATCCTCACAACTATTCAAATTGCTCCCCAAACACTGAACACACTTTGGTATGGACCTCATGCCATTCCAGCCCCTGGAATCTTTCAGGAGTTTATATGGTTTCCTTGCCAATTTTTTAAATGAAAAATACTTATTTTCTCTCTCTCTGGATGTGAATTAGATAATGAAGTTTTGTACTTCGAGCCGATGCTATAATATAATGAGAATCTTGGTTTATCTGTCAGAGAAACAGAACCAGTAAGAGAGAAACAGAAATATGGATAGATAGATATTTATTAATAGACAGAAGATAGATAAATGGTAGATAGAGAGATAGATGATAGATATATAATTATAGTAAGGGATTACCTTATGTGACTGTGGAGGCTGTCTAGACAAATCCAAAGGGCTAGCGGGGATTCTCAGGTACTGACTGAAGCTGTAGTCCACAGGTAGAATTTCTTCATCAGGGAAACCTCAGTTCTGCTTTTAAGAATTTTCAACCGATCGAATCAGGTCCACCTAGATTATCTAGGATAATCTCCCTTACTTAAAGTCATTTAAGTAAAGGCATTTTGGACATTAATCACATTTATACATTTATTTAGCCTTTTCCTGGAGCCCTTTTGGAAATTTGCCATACTACTAGGCTACACAGATTCTAAATACTTATATAGTAAATATTAATAGTCATGTATGACTTTATGAGATGATATATTGTAGAATTTACTTGATTTAAGAATTATGGCAAAATTGATTAGCAAAATTACTGATACTAATCTTAGCAAATGTCTTGTGGGTGTGTTTCCTCTATATTATTTATTACTTTATTCACTTGTTTTTCATTACTTCCTAGATTTCACATGCACACACACATGAACATGCACCCTACTCTCAATGCTAGTGTCTTCTGAAAGTATTAGCAAAGAGTGGTTTAAGACTTATTTGACAGGAGCTCTGGGCATTTTAATGGTTTGCATTCTAAGTTCTCATGTTAAAATTCTCATAAACTGTAGACAGTATATACTTAAAATTCATACCTCTGCATAGTATTGGATTAGGGGTTTTTATTTTAGCACATTGCTCAATGTTTTCAATATTGATTCATACCACCTGGCGTTGTGCTATTATTGATATATTTCGTTTTACTGCTAAGTCTCACATCGCCATCCATAATAAGGAAGCTATTAGATTATAATGAAAATGGCAGATAGCCACCTAGTTCCTAAGCACTCTTGTCATTCTGCGATGAGATTTGCTCTATTTCTTCCATGACTAGTCCGCCATTCAGCATTCACATTGTACCTGTTTAGTAGAGTCCTTCAGAACTTTTTCCACCTGTTTCCTATACCTTTTACTGTATCATAAATACAAACTATATATTCATGAATTAATTTCTGGGTTTACTGTGAATTGTTCAAGTTTCTTTTTTTTTTTTTTTTTTTTATCAGCCATTGTTCAGAGTTTGTGGTGTGAAGCTGGGGCTGTTCCTTGTCTTCACAGTGAGTGAAATGCGGTCCTCTAATGCCCTGTGCCCTTATATTCCCATCTTTCCTGGAGGTCATCTATCAAGTACTTATTATAGTGTCTTCATGGATGGTTCCTTCCTCTAGAAGTATCCATGTAAAAAGACTTACTGCTTACCTTACCTAGAGAGTTGCAATTGCCAGTGTATTACTTTGCAGCTCTATGACTCTCTATAATAAAAGTGCTGTTGTCTTCTGCTATCTCTAACAAAATCCAAAATTATTTAGATTTCTCCTAAATCTAAATAAAGTTTTAAGTGCCATTTGCAAAAAAAGTCAATTTCTCACTGGGATCCTGACTAAAACAGATTATTTCAATTTTATATTACCATTAAAATCCATACAATTGTATTTCTCCCCAAAGTATAATAGATAATATATCATTCTTGTCTAAAAATATACTGAATTTTTTTGTATACTGTATTAATTTCCTGTGTGATATCTATATTTATTATTTATAACAATCATAAAATTACTATAATGAAAAAGTGTTCTAATAAATTTAGAAGGCTTAGAGTAGTGTGATAACATTTATAAAAGACATTTCTTTGGCAATACAATTGTTTTGAAATTTAGTAATCTGATTTATTGCTTCTGGTCAGGTCCACATGCAGGAAATTACAGTCAAAGACCTTGGTCTTTTTAAATTTTGAAGTCAAAAGACTGATGTTTCACTTCATGATATTTGTATTCTCTTCATCCTTCTATCTTAATGAAATGTTGCATAAGTTGGGTCCATTTGAAAAAATGGGTTGGATTTGAAGGCAAGAGCCCTGATCCAGTTTCTGCCAGTAGGTTTCTGGTCTTTTTTGTTAAGGCATCAATGTTAACTCCCATTAAGATTGCTATTTCAATATCCCACCACATGTAAGTTCTAATGACAGAAAACGAAGTATTTTCATTCTTTCTAAGCAAGAATTAATAATTTGTATGGACATGTAACTTCTGAGTGTTCTGAGCTGTATCTCTTTGTCCTAATGTGAAGTTATTTGTTTGCTTGTTTTCCTTAATTGCTTTAATTCTGTTCCCATGCTCTATTATTTTACAGAGGGTGGGGCTGTAGGTAACAAATATTTCTATTTATAAATCACCTGACCACAATAATCTAAAACTTATCATGGTGCAGAGCATTGCACATTGCAGAGAGGAGCTGAATAAAGTTATTCTCTGTCTTGAAAAAATAAAAAAGAAATTTCTGATTTCTATCAGCAAAAGAGCATGTGATGATAATTTTGTTGTTGTTATTTACTATATCATCATAGTTTTAGGAAACCAGGAAAAACAAACAAATAAGATCAGTGATATGAGAGACATTAAATAAAATTGAGTGTTCTTTAGAGAATAACATTAGTAGATAGCATTAATTGAGTACTTACTATCTGCCAGGTTCAATTATAAATCCTCTATAGGAGTTGGCTTGTTTAAGTCTCAAAACAACTATATGAAGTAGATACTTCTGATGCCTACATTTTACAAATGAAGTAAGTGAGGCATCAAGAAAGAAGTCACTTGCCCAACACCATACATCTTGTAAGTGATGGAGAAAATATTTAAATGCAGAACATTTAATTCCAGATTTTACCATGAGGTGTTTAATTTCAGGGAGTTCGAAACTTAGAGGTAAAATGAAATCATGGTTCTTTACTGTGTCAAATAATCTCTGTGTCATGAGTGCACATGATAGACTTGTGTTGCTGCCAAGGTGCAAGTCATAGCACTATCATTCCTTTGTCCATGCTTATTTCTTGCTTTCCAGTATTTCGACATTAGATGTCTTATGCCGTATTGATGCTTCCATTCTAACATGCATATTCCAATTATCTTGTAGCTAGTCAGTGAAATAAAACTAATTTGAGAATACTCCACCTAATTAGCAGTTTTTGCCCTGGTGCCATACACAGCAAGTGATGTTGCCATTGATTCTAAACTATAAATATTGAAAGCTGTGATTATCTCCCAAGCAGTAATATATATTTAATATATATGTAAATGAACTCTGAGTAAACCATGTTGCGCTGAGCTTGTCTCTCTCCCTGATGTGCAGTAGCACTGGCTCTGATTATAACTAACCATGCCCAGGATGCTTAACTTGCCCCATTCTCATTCCCCGGTAATTCTGCTCACTAAAAATCTCTCCTAAATGTTTTCAAGAATTCTTATAAGTATTCACAGGCATCAAAGGTATAGGAAGGCTGCCTGGGCTAGATATATTATATCTATCTCACTGTCAAGAAACAAAGGAAAATAAGCAACATGGCTGCATTTTTTAAGCTGTAGGGTTTCTCTATACATAGCAGCTAAACCATACTGTAGCACATTGTTATTTGTACAAGGAAGAGAGACAAAAGATTATTTATATCTGTGCTTCTAAACTAAATTTTCAATATGAGATCAAATTTTTAAAATGCATCTTCTTTTTAATTCACTTGGAAAATTTCGATTCAATAGGACAGGAATAGATCCATGGACTCTGCATGCTTCTGAGACATCTTTTATCTGCTGCAATGTATCTAAATCACTGAGTTCATTATTCTGCTTTACAGAGGACAAGCAGATTTACAATCTCAAATTTATGTCCCAGGCCAAGGAATCCAAGTAAATATTTCTTTTTTAAATACACATAGTGAGATGATTATGCTTTTATGCTGTGAAATGGGTTATTCTCTTCTTTATTTGCTCTATTTCTGATGCCAGGGAATCAAATGATTAGGCATCTTCAATTATTCAAATATACCTTCAGTTGAGAGGTTTACTGTAGTCAGAATTAGCCATTTCTTAAATACAGCAATTTTCTAGAACGCTGGTCTTGAAAAATAAAGTCTATACTATATAAATTTATACTTCTGTGAGTTACAGAATGTAATTAATTAAATTTGCCAAAAACATTTTTTTGTGTGAATTTATGTACTAGTGGTCAGAGAAACATATTCTTTACAAAATGACAATTTAATTTTAGTTTCATTGCTCAGAGCTTTCCAGTTGCGTCAGGGTAACTTTTGGCTAATATCCCTAGGGTTGTAAAGGCATTTTTAAACTTCCAATTGATGTATGTTTTGTGCGTTTTTTACAGAAAAAAAAAGGAATGAATTATATGCCCCGCCCCCCACCTTATAGTAGAGGATCAAGCACAGAGCAAGTACCTGCTTTAAAAAGACTGAATGACTGACTAGCTAAATCAACCCATGAGATAATTGTCCAATCACTGTAAGTGGTTATTTGTTGTGCTGTGAAAAAAAGTGAGGCTTCTACGATAAAACTCTCAGACATGGAATTAATGTGTTTTAAAGACAAATTATGCCTCACATACATGAAATACTCATTTATTTCCCAGAACAGAGTGGATAATTTGCAACCATGTCATGTCTATCTTTTAGATGCTTATTTGAGTAATTTGTTTGGGCCAGCTAGATTTATTATTGAGTGGTGCTTGCAAATCCAAAATGACTAGCTACCCGAGTGTTAAAAAGCATTATCACGTAGCTGAATGTTGTATCAGAATATTATATTTACTGTTAAAATTAATCTATTCTGAAAATGTCTGGTAATAGTAAATGGTTGGTAATGTTTTTTAAGAAAGCAAAATCCAAAAGTTAAGCCAATATATTATTACTGGTGGGTCAGTAAAATAAGTTTTTTTCATAATGCTGAGAAGTATTGTGACCATAATTAATTTATGATACTTCCCTCTTGCCTTTTTCAGCATGACATTAAGGACACTTTACTATATGGCTTCAATAAATACTTATTCTTTGTGTTCATCTCACTTCTCAATACACAGAAACAGAATATATTCTGGCGTGTGAAAACCCTCACCACCCATGAGCATGCCTGTTGTTTCCATGCCTTTGGGTAGCATGTTCTTTCTTTGAAAATCTGTAACCATCCACTTCTACTTAGTAAAACACAATTCATCCTCTAGAACCCACTTGGAACATCAGTGGTAGCCTTAATAAATTTGAAATCTTTTATTTAATTAAACTTTCTTCTTTATTCTATGACAATTTAAAAATGGAACTCATGTAATTAACCATAAGTCATTCATAATATATGGTTTTAATATATGATTTCACTTTAAATAGTAAGCTTGTCACTCCTTCAATGGCATGAAATCTTCATATTCAATCCCCTAATACTTAATAGAGCAATTTGTACAAAGTAGGTATTAAATATTGATGCTGTGAATTAATTTGAGAATAATATGTAATAGAACATCAACCACGGATTGATTTTCTATTTTTTAAATTTCAAAACAGTAAGGGGGCACAAATGTTTTGGGTTACATAGATCATTTCTATAATGCTTGAGTCCTGGCTACATGTGCGCCCATCACCCAAATAGTGTTCCTAGTACTCATTAAGTTGGTTTATTCCTATCCCCACTTCCCCACTCCCCCCTGGTTGTTTTGCACTGAATTTTACTTCCCTCTGTGCACCTGTGTGCTCATCAGTTAGTTCCAAATTATCAGTGAGTACATGTGGTGTTTGTTTTTCTATTCTTGTGATACTTCACTTAGGAGAATGGGCTCTAGTTCTATGAAGATTGTTGCAAAAGGTATTAATTCATCTTTTTTATGGCTGAGAGTGTACTCCATGGTGTACATATACCATGTTTTATTAATCCACTCATGAATTGATGGGCACTTGGGTTGATTACACATCTTTGCAATTGTGAATCATGCTGCAACAAACATTTGAGTGCAAGTGTCTTTTTGATAAAATGACTTCTTTTCTTTGGGTAAATACCCAGTAGTAGATTGCTGGATCAAATGGTAGGTCTACTTTTGGCTCTTTGAGGAATCTCCTTACTGTTTTTTATAGAGGTTGTAATAATTTGCAGTTCCACTAACAATGTATAAGCATTCCTTTCTCTCTGCATCCACATCAGCAACTATAGTTTTTGGACTTTTTATTAAAGCCATTCTAACTGGGGTAAGGTGATATTTCATTGTGGTTTCAATTTGCATTTCCTGATGATTAGTGACTTTGAGTATTTTTTCATAATTTTTTTAGCTGTTTGTCTTTCTTTTTTTGAGAAGTGTTTGTTCATGTCTATTTCCCACTTTTTTTTAATTTCAATGATCTATTTTATTTTTTTAATTTTTTATAGGAGAATTGGTTTTATTTATTAATTTTTTATTTCAGGATAATATAGGGGTACAAACATTTTGGTTACATGTTATGACTTTGCCACACTATTTTGCCCACTTTTTAATAGGGTTGTTTTTTTTTCTTGCTGATTTGCTTGAGTTCTTTATAAATTCTGGTTATTAGCCATTTATTGGATTTGTAGGTTGTCTATTTGCTCTGTTGATTATTTCCATAGCTGTACAGAAGCTTTTTAGCTTAATAAAACCCCACTTATTAATTTTTGTTGTTTCCATGATTGCTATTAGGGTTTTTTCATAAATTTTCTGCCTAGCCTCGTCCAATATCTAGAATTTCACTCTAGAATACTTATCCATAAGAGCAAATCCTCTTTCTTCGAGTCTGATCATAAGATAGCAGAAATTCAGTCATATTGCCAGGCTCCACTTTTAACTCTTTTTTTTTTTTTTCCTATTTCCACCACATCTGCCATGACTTCCTCCACCGAAATCTTGAACCTCTCAGTCATTCATGATGGTTACAATCAACTTCTTCCACACTTCTGTTAATGTTGATATTTCATACTCCTCTCATGAATCACCAATATTAAAATGGCATCTATACTGGTAAGTCCTATCCAGAAGGTTTTCAATTTGCCTGAATCTGGCAGAGAAATTACTATCTGTGGTTGTAATAGCCTTACAAAATTTATTCATTAAATAGTAAGACTTGAAAGTCAAAATTATTCCTTGATCCTTGAGCTGCAAAATGGATGCTGTGTTAGCAGCCATGAAAACAACATTCATCTCCTTGTACATCACCATCAGAGCTCTTGGGTGACCAGGTGCATTATCAATGAGCAGTAATATGTTGAAAAGACTCTTTTTTTCTGAGCGGTAAGTCTCAAAAGTGGGCTTAAAATATTCAGTAGATTCTGCTGTAAACATATGTGCTGTAATCTAGGCTTTTTTATTCCATTTATAGAACACAGGCAGAGTAGCTTTAGCATAATTATTAAAGACCCCATACTTTTTAGTATGGTAAATAAGCACAGTCTTCTACTTAAAGTCACCAGTTGCATTTGTCCCTAACAAGAGAGTCAATTTGTCCTTTGAATTTTTGAAGTCAGGCATTCACTTCTCTTTTCTAGCTATGAAAATCCTAGATGGCATCTTCTTCCAATGTAAGGCTGTTTCATCTACACTTAAAATCTGTTGTTTAAGTGTAGCCATCTTCATCACTGATCTGAGTTAGATCTAGATAATTTTCCCTGACTTCCATATCTCCACTGACTGCTTCATCTTGCACTTTAATGTCATGAAAGCTGTCCTGGTTTCTTACCTTAAACCTCATGAATCAACCTCTGATATCTTCAAACTTTTGTTCTGCAGCTTCCTCACCTGTCTCAGCCTTCATAGAACTGAATAGTGTTAGGGCCTTCATCAGGTTTAGGGTTTGGCTTAAGGTAATGTTGTGTCTGCTTTGATCTTCTTTCAGGACCACTTTAACTTTCTCCATATCAGCAATAAGGCTCTTCTCTTTCTTATCATTCATGTGTTCACTGGAGCAGAACTTTTAATTTCCTTCAAGAATTTTTCCTTTGCAATCACAACTTGGCCAACTGTTTGTTGCAAGAGGTCTGTCTTGGCTTTTGACATGCTTTCCTCACTAAGCTTAATCATTTCTACCTTTTGATTTAAAGTTAGATACCTGTGATTCTTCCTTTCACTTGAACACTTTGAGGCCATTGTAGGGTTATTAATTGGCCTAATTTCAATGTTTTTGTGTTTCAGGGAACAAGGAACCCTGAGGACAGGGAGAGAGACAGGGAAATGGCTGGTCAGAGCACACACATTTATCAATTAAGTTTACTGTCCAATATGGGTACATTTTGTTGTACTTCAAAACAATTCCAATAGTGACATAAAAAATCACTGATCACAGATCACCCCAAAAGATTGAATAACAATGAAAAAGTTTGAAATACTGTCAGAATTACTAACTTGTGATACAGAGACACAAAGCAAGCACATGCTGTTGGAAAATCGGCGCTGATAGATTTGCTTGAAGCAGGGTTGCTACAAACCTCCAAGTTTTAAAAAGTGCAATACCATTCTATCCATGTTCACTAAAAAGTGAAGCATGATAAAGCAAAGCACAGTAACACTAGGTATGTCTGTACTCAACAGAACTTTCACAGTTACCAGGTTTTTGTTTGTTTTACTCAGCAATTTCCTTTCATTTCAAGCATATTTTTGTAATAGAAGCAATAGAATTTTTGGAACAAAGAATCAGTGATTAGGCTCTTTCTAGTAAGAATGCCTGCATTTCTGGGTCTGATCTTCAATGTGTCATATATTTCGGAGTAGTCATAAACTTTGTATTTTTTGGATTTCAAATGTAATACCAAATTTGACAAAGGTTAATTATTATGATAATAGTTTATGCTATCAAACACCTTTTATATTTTTCGTTGTATTTATAACAACACCCGTTATTAACAGATGTTGTTCAGTTTGTAAGTAATATGATGAGGAGTGAGGAGAGGAAAAGCAAGAGAAAGAGGAGGATGAAAAGGAAGAGGAGGAGGAATTGAGAAATGGTAACAAATTAATGTGAATGGAGAAATGATTTTCTTGACTGAAGAGGCCACCACTCAGCAGAAATTCTGTAAGTTATACCAAAAATAGATGTCGCTAAGGTTTTAACAAGAATGCTTGCTAGGAAAAAATTGAGAGGCAAATTTTAATTAGTCAAAAAAATTGCCAATGGAAGAACTAATGCCATTTAGGCTGCGTTTGGATCATCTGAACCCTCACTTCAATATAGCTGATTCAGTAAAAGCACAAAATTGCTACTTGACATCTTGCAGATGAAATGATTCTTTGAATTTTAGCTTTTAATAAACTGCTTTTGCCATTGTATGACATTCACTATCCAACAATAATAGGGAAGGATGTCTTCTTAGGATCAGCTTCTGCAACAAAAAAGTTTTGAGGAAAGTTTTGATGGAAAAAAGGCAAACTTACTGGAAATTCAAAGATGGGAAATGTTGAACTACTTTCCTGAAGTATGAGATCTAAAACCTATACAACAGAGGAACTGGCTCTTCATTGCGAACATCCATCCTCTCTGAACTCCGTATTTACTAAATTTAATCACCTTCCTATGAAAACTGAAATATTTGCTGCTTTAGCAAATTTCTGAAAATGTATAAAAGTAAGAGGTAAAATGATGAGTGTTGGGCTGATAGGATAGGCTTAACTTTGGTTAGGACAAGTGGGACCAAAGATATAAGATTCTGTGACTTTTGAAGATCAGGTTATTTAAAAATGGGGAATACAGAAAAATGAAAAGCAATATTGTGGTCTCTCCACATGGCTACTTTAGACTTTCTCCCAGCAGGCAGTCTTAAAATAGTTCAACTTCTTACATTGCAGCTACCTTTCTCCAGAATAAGTTCCAAGAGCATCAGGTGGAAACTGCCAGGCCCCTTCAAGATTAGAATTGACATTACTTCATGGTTATGAAAAGGACCATAACCTCAACTGTTTGCAATTTTGTAGCCAGAGTAGTCACAAACCATCTCAGTTTCAAGGAGGTAGAAAAACATACTCTAACTCTCAATTGGGAGGATAGAATGCAGATCTTGAGAAAGAAGGCATCAGAGGTGACCATCTTAGAGATAAGCTACCAAAGCACCATATTAGTTGCATTTTTTGGCTGAGGAAACGGGAATCAAAGCATTATTTAACTTGCTCAAGGTAGAAGCTAGACCCTAATAGTTTGGCTCCAGAGCATATATTTTTACCCATAACATTTTGTCATCTCCATATAATTATAAATAACAGAAAAGTTAACTTCTGCCAAATGGATAGGATAACCTCTAAATTTTCTTCCAAAACATAATTATAACCATAGTAATTGACAACCATTTAAAATCTACTTATCCATATATTTAGCTATGAAACCATGCTATAATTTTAAACATCCATTTCAAATTCACTTATTTAGCTACAGAACTATGGTGGTAGCAAAGATAATTTATAATCTTTTTATTGAAGTATGAAAGACATGATGACCTGTTTGGGGTAGTGGATATTCTAATTATCTCTTAAATTTTATGCTCAGATGCCATCTGTTCAGTGGTCAAGGAAAATTTTCCTATATTAGGAAAGTAGAACTCATCTAATGTAATTTCAGCTTTCCAAAGACCCATGTCTTCAGCTATCTACTTGTGTTAGTCTGTTTTGTGTTGCTGTAAGGGAAATACATAAGGCTGGGTAATTTATAAAGAGAAGAGGCTTATTTGGCCCCTGGTTCTTCAGACTGTACAAGAAGCATGACGGCAGCATCTGCTTCTGAAGAGGGCATCTGGGAGCTTCCAGTTAAGGCAGAAGGGGAAGGGGGAGCAGGCATGTCACATCATGAGAGAAGAAGCAAGAGAGGCAGGAGGCAGTGCCAGGCTGTTTTAAACAGCCAGCTCTGGAGTGAACTAATACAGGAAGAACTCGCCCATTTCCTTTGGGAGGGCACCAAGCCATTCACAAGGGATCTGCCCCATGACCCACACACTTCCCACCAGGCCCCAACTCTAACACTAGGAATTAGATTTCAACATGAGGTTTGGAGGGGCAGCCATTGAAACCATATGGCTACTGAATAACACCATTTTTATATAGGCCACAGAGACCTCAGTTTTAATATGTAATATCTTCCATCTGCTTATCTATTCTCCATCTTTGAGAATAACACCATTTCTTCAATTTATAACACTGAGAGTGATCTTTTACCACTTTGTCTTACCTATTTCTATCTTTCAAACAAAATTGCCATGAGTCCTAGTGATTCTGAAGTTTTTATATGTCTTAAAATACAGTCCAGTCCCTCTCTTGTTAATTTATATCTTAGTGCATGCCCTTACCATATTTCATAAGAGTTACCACAAAAGATTCTATTCTTGCTTGTACTCTCGCCCCATCTTCATCTGTTCATATTGTCAAAGGGACCATTTATTTCAATTTTGTTTACTTCTTCTTCCATGCTTAATTCCTTCCTTATTTCAATGTATTAGAAACCTAGTTTTGAAGTTTTTACAAGTTAAATTCCCCTAATCCAAAAATTCAAAAACCAACGCCCTCCAAAATCCAAAACTTTTTGAGTGCCAACACAATGCTCAAAGGAAATGCTCATTGGAACATTTCAAATTTTGGATTTTGGGGTTAGGGATGCTGAATCAGGTATAAGGCAAATATTTCAAAATCTGAAAAATTCTGAAATCCAAAGCATTTCTAGTCCCAAACATTTCAGATGAGGAATACTTAACCTGTGCTTTAGATGTGTCTAATCGCTGCTAACAGATTTTATTTAAATAGGTGCATATTTGTAGATTTTACAAAAGGAAAATAATCTATAGCTATTGTTTTATTTCAGAAACTTTCTAGTTTCATAAAGTTGCCCATTTAATCTGATAATTCTGAGAATATGATGTTATAATTCAAGATATTGTTGCCTTTGATTTGTTTTTACAAACGATTAATTTCAATTAGCGGATCTTGTTTGCTTTTCCTAGCAGTAAAGCAATTAAAGCATGTCCTCTTTCCCCCGAGTATGAACATGTTGCATTACAAAGCTAGTCAGCTTCAGGGGCAGAAAGAAATAGTGACATAGGTTTCACCTGCCATAAAACACAATGCTTTGTTGGGACAAAATAAAGCTGGAAAGCAGTACAATGCAGAACAGTGGAAATATAATGGTGTCAGATTGAGCAATGCATACTTGTTTTCCTTCAGCACTAAAAGAATAAGAGCACATTAGGAAATTAAAATCAGTGATGTTGGGAAGGCACATCTGAAACACAGTCAAAATACTATAAGCTTAGTTAATAAAATATTTCAATATCTTAGCATATTTTAAATATAATATTTCTATATTTAATATTAAACTCAAAATACCATCTTTTTTTTCTATTTGGGAAACACTTGGATAAGTGGTTTATTCTCTACCATTGTGTCTGTATTTTTTCCCAGTTATCTTCCTGGGAAAAAAATATAAACATTTGTGTAGAGAAAAAAGAGATTGCCTTCAAATTTTCATTTAGATAGATATAACTAAATTTAGAAAAAATAAACTCTTCATTTTACAACTCTGATTTTTAAAAATAGCATTGCAAATACTAATGTATATAAAATGGAACATTTTATTTAATAAAACCTAAATTTATTATTTCCTTATAAATTCAGATATGATTTTATATCAACATCATTATCTTCAGAAGATATTCATACCAGGAAAGTATACAGTTTTTCTGATTAAATTATCCTCTCATATAAAATGCGAGAATCCCTGAAATGAGAAAATGTTGCTTTAAAAACAAAAACATGATTACAGGGGTTAAAATACTATAGAGAGAGTAAATAACAAATTGAATTCTGTAGAAAATAGATGTACTGATTGAGAATATTAGCCTTAGAATTCCTTTCGGAACACAAATAAGAGTCACAGAAGAAAACGATAAGTGAAAACTTAGAACATGGAGGAATGTGTAGAAAAAATTCAATACAACTGTAATGGAGATACAAATATGAGTGCAGAGCAGAGGAATAAGTAGCAATGGCACAAAAATAATGATAAAAACTGAAACCAACTTAATTCCCTCTTTCTAGCTGAACCAATACTGGGACTTAACACGTTTTCCTGTCCCTGAATTAAACAATTCTGTGACTAGGCACAGTCTCTGTATTGAATAATCCTACTCTAGACAAAAGTAACTGCTTGCTCCAGGAAATAGCTGTAACTGGAAAATATGAGTATAAACAAGCCAAGATGCACATTTCCTAAGCCTACAGCTTGCTCTTCAAGTTTCCCTCCAAAATTGTTATTTTATGGTGTCTACTTATGAAAAGCTATTACATTGTAAACTCTGTCTAATCCCAATGAGATTTCCACCTTTCAAGACCCACCTTAGAATAGTAGATAACTTGGGATATTCTTACTCTTTGATATGAAGAGCAAGAGTTAATATTTACTTATATATTTAATATGTTTCCCATCTGAATATTCATTTCCTAGAAATTACACTTTATATATGAAACATCCATTCAATAACAATTTATTATATACTCTTCAAATAATTTTGTAAGATATTGGAAGATTTAATGATAATAATTACCACTATCAAGGAGCTTAGAACTTTTCAAAGAAGTAGTATTATATAATAATGTCAAATATCTGGAAATCTTTCCTCCCTCTCCTCAGTAAACTCTACTGCTAAGTCAGTTAATAGAAGGGATACATATATACACAAGCAGGGATGAGACCAAATATCTTAAGCAACACAGTTATTAAGTTGTCTCTAGAGTGTATTTATTTAAATTAAATTTTATGGATTTATGGGATTTCTAATCTATATATGAAAACATAAATCTCCCCCATGAAAGACTCTCTTCTTTATTTGTATCAAATACATGTATAGAAATGGTCCACTCCTCATTCATTTCCATGGTATTTTGTCATCCTATAATAGGAAACTTGACACGTGGGTGCTTCGGGCTTACCCTTGTAATTTGACACACATCCTCTAACTTGGAGCTTACTCAATTGCTGTGTGACAACAGCAAGTCAGTTGGTTGACTCACAAGGCTGATTCTCTTGCAAGTCGAGAAAATCTCTCTATAATAAGACAGGGCAGGTGTCAGCTCTCAAGCAGCTTAATTTTCTAAGCTCACTTGTTTCTTTTAAATATCACAACATATTTTGGAAGAGAAATACATGTTTTGAGTATCAATGTATTAATTTTTTTGAGTATCAATGCATTTTCTCTACAACTTACTTTTTCTTCTAATTTGTTAAGTGCCATTTGATGAAAAAAAACGTTAACATTATTATCCTGTAATTAATTGATAAATCATCATAAGTTCATAAAACGTGTAAACAATAGCAATATGCTAGGTACATTCTGTTCCTCTGTGCAAAAGAAATAAAAAATGTTCTTTCTCACTTTGAAGAATCTTTAAAATTTTGTCATAAGAAAAATGACAAGAATAAACAAAATTAAGCAACAGCTGATCGTTGCTAATAAGTACACACAAACAAGGTATATAGGATATCAGAGCAAAGAAAAAGGGAAGTATAGTAGAAGGTGGAGATGGATTACTACTAAATGGAGAAAGATCTTTAGCTATGTGGGGGAAAAAAGGAAACATTGCATAAGGAGTGAAAAGATGAATTAATGATCTGGGTCATAATAAGAAAATGAGACTA